>PVKM010015349.1:0-27991 GCA_004027735.1 Carollia perspicillata | reverse complement strand
AAGTCTTGCTTTTAAATTTTTTATGTGTGGCCAGAACAGTCTTTAATCTAGGCCTAATTGCTTAGCCTATCTTCAGTAATGATGCAAATAGAAATTGAGGTTGTTTATTACCAACCAAGTTCACCAAAGTGAATTTTTAAGATATACTTTATGGAAAAAGAAAATGATCTCAGGAAGAGGGTTGAAATCCAAGAAAGAAAGGTATATAAAGAATGCTGTAAGTATGTGATTTAAAATAAACAAATATTGATTCTCTTAATATAAAAAAACATGGAAAATGTCAGATAGAATAATTACCCTGTAAAGTAGAAAAAAATAGATAATCTGAGTTAAAGCATTATAAAGGGTCTTTATATATTTTTTCAGAAGAAAGAAAAAATAATTAAATATAATTAATTATGGATTCTTAATAATACTAATTTAATGGCTAAATTAAATATACATCTTATCATTTCTAGGATATCACTGAAAGAATAAAGTAGCATGCAAATGGAATGGGGAGGAACTCAGTCCAAAAAGAAGCAAAAAAAGTTAAACAAAAAAAGGGACAAAAAAGAAGCAATAAATAAGATGGCAGAATTGAATCCATATGCATGAAGTATTACAATCAGTATATAATTAAATTATATGTTAAAAGACTAAAAATTTTGACACTGAATTAAAAAAAATCCACCTATATACACTTATAAATATATAAAGGTTAGCAAATACATAAGATAGTTTAAAAGAAAAGAATATAAAAATATATGTCATATAAATAACAAGCTTGATGTAATGGCCATAAATAACAACACATACCAAATATGGAGACAAGTGTTCTGTTCCAGAATACATGGAATATTTTAAAAATCAGTCAAATAGAACTCAATAAATTTCAAACTACCAAAATAATATACATCACATTCTCTAGCTGTACCACAAAATTTAGAAATCAATGACAAAAAGAAAAAATTAAAATTTACACTTCTGTTTATTTATGATATTTCTAAAGAAGAAATCAAAATAAAATAAGAAAATATGTAGAACTAAATAATAATTTAAAAAGTTGTAAGAACTTGTTGGATTTAGATAAAGAAGTACTTAGAAATTATAGCTTTAAATGTCTATTTAAGGTATATTTCTAAGAGTTAAGCATTTTAAAATTTCAAAGAAAGTAAAGAGAAATAAATATTAAGCATAATACAAAAATAAATATAAAAAATTTACAATACAAAATACTTTTTAAAGATTCATATGTTTGTCCTTTGAAAGGACAAATGAAATTAACAAACTTCTAGGAAAATTAATTGATGTAAAAAAGAGACACAAATAGATTATCTTGGAAATAAAAAAGAAAACATAATTTCACATAGAGGAGATATAAAAAAATAAATGTTATAAACAATTTTACGTCAATAAATTTGAAAATAGTTAAAATCAACAAATTCCTAGAAAAACAAAACAACAAAATGACTCAAATAGGAAACCTGAATGGTTCCAAATTCTTAAATATATTCAACTGAAGTATTCAAAGAACAGTTCATTCACATGGAAAAAATAACCTGGAGCCCAGCTTCACATTGCACACAGAATTCATCCAGATGCATGTCATACTTTCTTGAGAAAATGTTTCCTATTTTAGAAGACATATTATGACTTAAGAGAGGCAAAGATTTCTTAGACAATATATATAGGTAGTAAACTAAAGGAAAAACATTGACATATGTGACTATATGAAGAGCTTCTCTCTATCAAAATTATAACTACAGCTATATTTCCTACTCCAGAATCCGATTCAATATTAAATATTGTATGAAGTTCAAATATTGTATAACTTTAAACTCCTTTAATCTGGAACAATCACTCATCCTTTCTTTTAATTTCTTGGCTTTAATATAGTTGAAGACTACAAAAATTATTTTGTGGAATCTAGTTTAGGTTTGTCTGATATCCCCTTGTGATCAGATAAAGGTTGTGTATTTTTGGCAAGAGTATCACAATAAACCTGTTAATTATTAAAACAGTGAAAAGCCTAACTGCACCAAAAAAATTGATAAATCTACAGTTAAAAACCCAATTTGTACTCTTCTGTTATTTTTTGAATGCTGGGAATGCTAAAATGTTTTATAAAAAAAGTTACTGGCCTTACATTTTTTAAACAGAAAGTAATAGGAAGGAAAATTGCCAAAAATAATTACAAAAATGTAATGAGAGTCATAAGCAAACAATAATAAAAATTTAATAGAATTAGAAATGAAGAAAATATTTTCTAAAAGGAAAGCATCTGAGATAAATTCACTAATAAAGTAGATTTTTCAAGTTGACCTTAAAAGATAGCGGGGATTTTGACTGAGAATATGGGGGAGGGTAGAGTAGTACAAAGGCAGAAATGGTCAGCTGTGTTCGCTCAATGGGAGGAGAGGCGATCACCCAAGTGTGCAGCATGTGCCTGCCAATGACAGAAACACCCATGCTGCAGCCACACATTCGAGGAGCTGAAAGATCATGTGAAAATGATGGACTTGATATGAAAGGCCTTGAGGCCTCATTGACCAGGGAACCCGAGTTCTCACAGCACTACGCAGCTCTGGTGGAGGAAAGAGAATGCATCTACATAGTTTGTTTCTGATGTGTAGCTGTTGTTTTCCTTGTTTTGTTTTTCCAATAACTCTACTATTACACTGCTATTCTTTAGTTTAGGCTTCTTCTTTTATGCTTAATGAAGCTAAAAATTTTAAATCCTTGGTTTGGTAATATAAAAACAAAATTAAAATGTTAAGGTTATTTATTAAAAAATTAGCATCTTTCCTACTACCATTACATCTATAATTTGACAATAAAGAAATATAAGAAATATGAAATATTAAAATATGAAATGAATACGCAATGTAAATGTATTTAACACAATTTTATTGTTTAAATACATATTTTATTTTATTATATTTTCATTTACATGAAAATATAATAAAATAAAGCTCAGAGAGATCTGCAATTGTTGAGAGCAAACCAGGGTGCCTAAGAAGGGTCCGAAGGCAAAGGTGTAAGAATAAAGAGCAAAGAGCACAGGAGGAAGACCAGCAGATGTGTCCTGATCACAGAAACTGGTAAACTGTTTTTCAAGGGGATGATTTACAACAATAAAGTACAGAGTGGTAACACTCAGAATTGCTGGTTGTTTCCACAGAAATATGACATCAGATCAGTTGTATTACATATAAACAATGCTGCAGGAAACCTGCACGTGTGGAAAAACTTGAACCAGAAAACGAGCTAAAAATACAAAAAATAAAGAAAGAGAAGACAGAAAATGGCAGAAATATGGTCAAAATGATTATACCACACAGAGAAAGGTGGGAAACACATACAGGTTCATATTGGATTAACCCAAATTTGGGAATTAAAGAGAGAAAATTTAGTCTTCAAAATTTCTTAAAGGAAAATAAAACCCTTGTAATAAAAAACAAAAACTAATCAGATTAAACATGATTTACTGTATCTTTTTATAGCATTAAAAACTTCTCTCTGGAACCTTGATTAATTATAAAATATCTTTTTCTTTAATCAAGTTTTATAATATATTTTCTGATTTTTCTTTCTTATGTGTGCAAGTTAGAACATTTAATTATTCCCATGACCACCTGGGCGTCGTATTGTTCTCTTTATCATGTCATGTTTCTGAACAGTAGGTTCTCTTTCTCTTTTATAGTTTCTCCATGAGATGAAGGGGAACTGAGTTCCACGTCTTTCATCCTATTTCACCCATTTTTGGAAAACAAGGCTTCATGAATTCAATATGAAACAGAATAAGTTAGCCAACTACTTAATCTATTTATTAAAACACACTTAGTATTGTACAGACTATAGTAATTAGCACCGATTTTGTCAGGGAACTCAACTCATACATACAGACTACTTTACGCATGGTGTGAAAACTGCTTACAGATCTACATTCTGGTTGCGTGCTTGTAGTTAAGAAAAATGTATCATCTTTGAATGTGTTTTCCTATGCACGTTTTTGTGTTTTTCATTTGGTAGGTCCATCTAAGTTACTCTAAGAAATCACAGTCTAAAACTCGAATATGGAAAGATGAGAGTTAACAATGTCTTCAAAATAAGCCCACTTTTCCATAAACCATAAGATTATTTCTACTCAAATATCAATAGGAAAATAATTGGAAGATAAAGCAGAAAGCACTAACATAATGACCTAAAGGTACTCATCATAAAACAAAACAACTAACACAACAGGTTTTTGGGTCAATATTGTTATGTAATAGCAACAGCATAATTTAAGCGGCCAAATAGAAATGAGTGTGGAAAGTCATTCAAAATGTTGCCACTAACTTATAGTGCCCCTCTGTCTTAGGGAAGAAAAATAGCACAATTACTTGTATTTTATGTGCATTTGATTGTAATTTTTAATGATTTCTAGTTGTAACATTTTTCCTTTTCAACAACAACAATAACAACAACAACAACAACAACAACAAAATATATACTTGGGGCATACCAAAAAAAAAAAGAAGAAGAAGAAGAAGAAGAAGTAACAAGAAACTTGAGGACTGCCAGTTTCAAAATTCTAATGTGCACTCAACATTTCCTCTCTTTATTCCTGAAAATCAGCCCAAAACATTGAGAATAAGAAACAATTATGCAAATGCCTTATTTATTAAAAATAGAAAACAGTGACATTCTAGATGGCCAGACAATGGAATGGTTCCAAAATCAGTGATAGTGTGCAGAGGGTGTGCAGGGGGGTACAGAGAAAAGAAACCTTGAAGAATCAATCCAGAAACTGTGGGTTTCTTTATTTTAATTTTTTTTTGTCATTCAAGTACAGCTGTCTTCATTCCCCCCATCCCTGCTACCCCAGCCATCCCCACTTCCCACCCTTGATCCTACCCCCCTTTGATTTTTTGTCCATGTGTCCTTCATACATGTTCCTGAAAACCTTTCCTCCTTTTCAAGAAGAACTAACAAATACACCTACTTCTAAAGTTAGGAGCCATACAGTTTTAAATTGTAGAGATGATGCAGCAGTTTCAGACAGAAGCATTTGTGAAAGCAATTTGGTTCCAAACAGCAGAGAACGTAGGGCTAAATGAGGAACTGTACAGAAAAGACACATTTGCAGAAAGCAATCTATATCTGGGGAAACAGAGAAGTCAAGTCTTTCATTGTGGGGGGAAAAAACGGAACAGAACACACAACAAAAAACCCACATTGCCTATCATCATTGGCTAGACCAAAAAAATAAAATAAAACCTCACTTTGTTCAGTGGTACAAAAGAAAAACTGGGCAACCACAGGATCTATGCAAAGATACTACAAGATAAAGAGAAAGAGAAAAAAGAAAACCAATAGCATATCAGAAACACACATTAGAAGCATGTTGCCATAGAGAAGTGAAAAAAATGTGGCTAAACATTTTACCATGAATTTTTAAAATATACTAAACAGCAACCACTGCTTTGAAGCAATTATACAGTGCAGAATGCAAGGGATTAAGAAGAAGTTAGCAAATAAGAACGAGAGATGAATTGCAAACTTTCAATGCTCAACCAAATGGTATAATTGAAAACAGTAAAAGTACCATGAAATGAGGGGGGAGGGAAGAACACTGAAAGAATAAGAAGACAGCAAAAAGTGAAATGATAATTACAAACTAAATCATGGATATCAATAAGGAATCAAAATGAATTAGAGAGGAATTGTTGACTGTATCACAAACAAAATAAATCCAACCTATATATAAAAGGAATCCTGAATAACAAAGTCATCATGAGAGAGAGCAAATATTGAAAGCTATAAATCCAGAATTTGTTCCTGAAATAAAAGATTTGAATCTACATCTTGAGGGGGCAGGAGGGGACTAAGAAAAAAGTAGTCACGTCTCTGGGAAAAATAGTCCAGAATAGTCAGCACGAAGATAACATTCTAGTGAAGTCACTAGACTTAAAATACAAACGAAGGATTCTTTAATTAGCCAGGCAAATAGGATCTCCCTAAATACTATGATTCTAGAAGAAAGAAGAGCAACATTGTCCTCAGTGAAACTGTCCTTCAAGTACAAGGCAACACACAAACACTTTTGACCATGCAAGATTTCAGAAACATTGCTGCCAAGGGCCCTTCCAGGGAATCTCTGAGGGGTGACAATCAACCAAGAGATGTTTCAACAATCGGTAACAAACTTGCCAACATTGTAAGATCCTTTTGGAAGCAAATCCTCCCCTAGTGGACCGTGGAGGCTTGCAAACAATCGTAGCTCCATGGCTTGACTGCGACCCCACAAGATGCCCTGATCCAGAACCTCCCTGGGAAGCCACTCCTGGGTTCCTCAGCCGTAGAGACTGTGATAGAACCAATGTTTGTTTTTTTAAGTTGCTAAATTTTAGGGTAACTTGTTAGACAACAATACATAACTGAAACAAGGCTTTAAAAGTAGTGAAGTTGAAGATGTCAGAATGCTGGAAGACAGAAAGAATTTTTAAGGACAGGTGTTGATGTGCTGTGAGTCCCATGTCCCCCACAGTTAAGACTGAGGATTGTCCCGCACAATCCTCATGCATAATGATTAGGGCTGCCAGCAAATCATTTGGGATTGATATGTGTTCTCCAGATATACAGAACCCCAAGACCCATGCTAGACCGTGTTTGGAAATGAGTAAAGACAGAAGGTGTGCCTTCAGGGCAGCCCCAAGTGCAGGATGTGGTGGTTACACTGGCAATCGCTTGCATGTGCAGTTTGTCAGGGCAAGAGACAAATGAATGGTTTTGCTACAGTGGAATGCCATTTGTTGCTGATGGCAGTGGGGATCTTACAGTATCTAAAGGAAAAGAATTATCCCATTTTTAAAAAATTGGATTGCTTGTCTTCCTGGTATTGAGTCATATAAGCTCTTTGTATATTTTGGAGATTAAGCCCTTCTTTGATGTATCATTGGCAAATATTTTCTCCCATGCAATTGGTTCCCTTTTTATTTTGGTGATGGTTTCTTTATCTGTGCAGAAACTTTTTAATTTGATGTAATTCCATTTGTTTAGTTTTTCCTTCATTTTCCTTGCCCTGGGGATATAATGGATATATAGGGGATATAATGGCAAAAATATTGCTATGCAAGATATCTGAAATTTTACTGCCTATGTTCTCCTCTAGGATTTTTATGGTGTCACAACTTATATTTAAGCCTTTTATCCATTTTGACTTTATTCTGGTGTATGGTGTAAGATCATGGTCTAGTTTCATTTTTTTTTGCATGTACCATTTATTGAAGAGACTGTCTTTATTCCATTCCATGTTCTTGCCTCATTTGTTAAAAATTAATTGATCATGAAGACATGGGTTTATTGCTCTTAAACCCATGTCCTTATGGCTAATTAATTAAATATAACCAGAGACATTGAGATTAAGAACAATCAGGCAGTAACCAGAGGGTAGGTGGGAGGGATACTGGGAGAAGGGCTTTCAGGAACAACTATAAAGGACACATGGGCAAAACCAAGGGGGAGTGGAAGCAGGGGAGGGAGGTGGGGATGGCTAGGGTAAATGCAGACAACTGTAATTGAACAACAATAAAATAATTTTTTGAAAAAGACATGAGTTCATTTCTGTGCTCTCTATTTTGTTACATTGCTCTATGTGTCTGTTCTTATGCCAGGACCTGAACAGACACTTCTCAAAGGAAGACATATAGATGACCCATAGATGTATGAAAACAATGCTCATCATCACTAGCCATCAGTTAGATGCAAATTAAAACCACATGAGATACCACTCACAATGGTCAGAATAGCCATTATTGATAAATAAACAGGCAACAAGTGCTGGTGAGGGTGTAGATAAAAGGGAACCCTAGTGCATTGTTGGTGGGATTGCAGACTGGTGCAGCCACTGTGGAAAACAGTATGGAATTTCCTCAAAAAACTAAAATGGAACTGCCTTTTGACCCAGCAATTCCACTGCTGGGAATATACTTGAAGAATCCCGAAACACCAATTCAAAAGAATTTATGTACTCTTATATTCATAGCAGTGCTATTTATAATAGCCAAGATTTGCATACAGCCTAAGTGCCCACCAGTAGATGAGTGGATAAAAAATTGGTACATTTACAAAATGGAATAGGAGTTCCTACCTTTTGCGACAGCATGGATGGAACTAGAGACTATTATGCTAAGTGAATTAGCCAGTTGGTAAAAGACAAATGCCATATGATCTCATTTATAGGAGGAATGTAATTAACAAAATTAACTAATGAACAAAATAGAACCAGAGGCAAAAAATCATGGAAGAGACTGGCAGCTGTAAGAGGGGAGAGGGAGGTGAAAACCGACTGAAAGAAGGTGAAGGGATTAGTCAAAGAACATGTATGGAAGACCCGTGGGCATGGACAATGGTGTGGGGATTGACTATGAAAGTAGGTGTTCGGCTGGGTGGAAGGGGACAAAGGGGGAAAATTAGGACAACTGTAATAGCATAAACAACAAAATATGTTTAAAAAATAAAGAAAAAGATTTTCCTGAGATGTGCACAGGGGGATGTGGCTCTGTGGTATGATTTACTGACGATGTATAATTAATGGGGATCCCCTGCTGGCTCCCCAATGTCCCATCCCACCTGTCTCACCATGAGAAAAATCCATTCTTGTCTTTAATAGAGCCAGGATGAAGGCTCCTGCCCAGAGTTTATGCTCCACATTAATGTACAGTCCAGCCCAGCATCTGGCTAGCTCAGTGTGTGTTTCCAGCTGTAACCCATTTCAGATTTCCTCCTGGAGCCTGTGTGTGAAGTTGCACAGCCATGAGCCACATGGTCATGGAAAAAGGAGAAGTGAACACACGGGATGAGTGTGGGCCACCCTGGCAAAAGAGAGAACTTCTCTGGCCCCTTGGCATTATATTAGTTTGGGTGTGGGATGGGCCAGTAGATTTCTCAGAATGAGCAATCAACTTCCCAAACTGTTGCATGCCTCTGGTGGGTTGACCTTCCAACCCATCCATTCTTTCTTCAGACTAGACTGACAGGACTCTCTGGTCCAGCACCTCTCCCTGTGCCATTTGAACTTCTATTGGCATGTGCCAGCTTCCCCCTGGTCCCACCCCTAACCAGGTACCAGAGGCTGGAGAGAGAGGATTGTTAATCCTGTTGGCAGAGAAATGCTGTAATCCCCTGGAATGCAAAACTGTAGCTTCTGGCTAGTGGGCAGACAGGTTATGCTTCCCTCTCTGTTAAACTCAATGTCTAGTTCCCTTTGTTCTCTTTCCTAGCTCAGTACCTCCAGTGACAGTTGTACAGATGGGCAGGGACCAGGTAAGAGAAAGAACCAGTCAGGAGATAGCTCAGAGGCTTTGATCAAAAGAGACCTGTGAGGGAGCCATAGCAACCAACAGTAGGCATCTACATAAGGTGGGCCCCACAACTACATGCTGAGTGGAGAGGAAACACTCATCTCCATCAAGGAACTGCAGGTGGGACATGCTCAATGAATGAGGGGATCACCGAACAACCCAGAAATATACTCCAAGAAAAAAGAACTAGTGCTTACTATCTGATATGACCACTGGAAAATAAACTCCGCCCTCTTCCCTGTAGGAGGAGAAACAACAGCTGGAACCCTGTGAAGCAAAATGCAGACTGAGAAAAGCAGAGAAGGAACTGACCACAGTACATCTTTCACATCAAGCCTCAAGCAGAAAAGAACAGGGAGGGAGGGAGGAGCTTTCACATTAGTAAGCACTGGAGTCTTAACTATTACATGGAACTGTAATTAATGAGTGAAGGAGCCCTTATGTGCTGCTCTTTAACACAACAAATAAACGATTAAAACTAGATTTGCTACTGAAAATTAGTAAAAATAGCAGTATTTCATACCAGTAATAGATATCACACAATTATCAATGCAACAAAAGCTTTGTAATTTTAACCCAGACCCTGAGACATTGGACAGCTACTGAGTGGTAACAGCATTACAGCAGACAGTATTATCTCAAGTTCAGTAAGAAACCAGCTTCCAGAGCCCAACTCCTATACAGCAGCATAGCATAACATTCTTGTTTGACCAAGTGGGATCTCATATAAGCTGCTCTAAGAAATATTTATAAACCACTTTTAGAACAACTGATCTCTATGGGAATATAGCTAAAAATTAAGAATATTTATGCATTTTCACAACAGTGTAACATATTGTATAATAAATTTGCTTTTATTTTTCTGTTTTTATCCTAACATCAGATATCCATCCATTCTTCAAAAAACTTTAGTGTTTTTAATTATAAGAAAAAACCAAAAAATAAAACTAAATAGATAAAGAAGATTTGTAACACTACCTGTGAATAGGATGCTCTCAATTACAGAGATGTAATCTTCGGGTCCCTGCTCAGTTGAGATCTCCCATTTGCTTTTGGAGATGTTTAATAATTTATAGAATTGATCTGAACTTGTTACCCCACACAGTAGGATAACCATACTTTCTGGTGAATGAAGTACCTTTTCCAGAAACTGACATTTCTTTGGAGTCAGGTCTTCAAGCAGGCTACTTGATAATATCAACAGTTTGCATTTATAAGAGTTTAAATTCAGCAGTTCCAAATCCTGAAGAGGGTAATTCTCCAGGTGATGTAACAGGATTGCTTCCTTTTTCACGACGTGTGAGAAAACTTCCCTCAAGTACACAGCCCATTCCTCAGCGTCTTCTTCATAGATCATCATGATGTCTTTTGTATTTTCTGGAAAAAATAAAAAATATATTTATTTTCTTATATTTAAAGTGCTAACAGAAGGTTAGATTGTTATTTCTCAAAAAATGTAATGTGCTGCTTACAGAATGTATTAATTTGCTTATATAAGAGACTAATAATAAAATTCGTACTATCCCCATCATAATCATATGGGACTAAAGTAATCCCTCAGATGCAACACATTTCATGTACAAATGTGAATCTAGGATGCTCAGCAGAAGTGAGAGGCCTGGGGGTAGAATGGTAAGAACATTCTTTGGGATTAGGGGCGCTGAGCTACTAGGCACGGCTCTGCCAGTGACCACAGTTTTACCTAGACTACGGTATTCAGTTCCTCTGAGCCACTGCTGTTGTTTTTTAATTAAACGAAGGATTGTAAAGAAAAAGGCCCTATCTAATGAATTGGATTATTCTGAGAAAAATGAGAATACTTACATAAGAGAATTTCAAAATCTTTCTTCCAAGTCAAGATGGGTACATAAAGACAGATTATAAAATTTCCATGCCCAGAAAACCAACAAAATAAAAATTAAAAAAAGAAATTCAGTCATAAACTAAAAAGTTGATTCTGATACCATGAACAGAAGGTTCTGGTGGGGAAGTACGAACCCTAAACTTAGCTCCCACCTAGAAACCCTAGAACTTGTACTGATGAAAACACTGGACTCACCAAAATAGCCAGGCTTCCCCATTATATCAAAGTATCTCTGAAGACGGATGCTTTCTACTTCAACTCATTGATTCCTACACAATGCTTAGCATAATTTCTTGAAGAGAAGTTCGACAAATATATTTACATATGCAGAATGAGAAAAAAATCTGGCAGAAACCACATGAGAAACATACACTAGTTGTATATGAATCACCAATATAGTTGTTATTCTCTATGTAGTATCTCACTTAGCCTGAATACTAAATAAATTCTTGTTGAACAAACTCAGTCATGGTGTCATAATTCAGTATTTTAATGTTTGAGGAATAGTAGAGGAAGAGTTTCTTTATATTATAACCAGCTAGAGTAACTGTTGCATAGTTATAAAATAATTACAGTAAAAATTAAACTAATAATATTTTAAATTATCAAGTGCTTAACATATGCTAGGACTCTTTATGTTTTACATATGTTATTCACTTAATTCTAAAAATTACTGCCATTAAGGCAGTGATGTTAGTCACATTTTACAGATGGGAAAATGAGATTGTTGTTGGAATTAGGATTCTGATGCAAGCAGTCTGACCCCATAGACCATACCTTTAGTCTAACAGCAAGGAACACAATAACATTATTTAGAAGATTCACAGAGATTCTTTGTACTGACATGGGCTAGATGTAGCCAATATTAAGCACCCTATAAATTAATCTCAGTTATGCAAAGTATGTCACAGCTTATTGGGAATCTGATTTCCTCTCAAGAGAGAAGAGGTTAAAGACGATAACACTCTAAGAGTATGGTTATCTATGAAGAATTTATAGAACTTACTTCTGGACTCTAAAATTTAAATCAATAAAAGTATAGACTAAGCTATAAGGTGTATGAGAGTGCAGCGTGAATGCTCCCGTGTTGTATAGTTGGGCATCAAAGCATCGTAGAAGGACAATCATAGGAAGTCAATTTTAGACTCAATCATAACCTACTTTTCAAAACTTCCTGAGAAAAATTACTCATTATCAATACTTTATGGTTATTTTTTATGTTTAAACTGTTTTTCTTTTAAATTGGTGTTGGCTTATACTTAGTCAATAATCATTGTTTGAAAATTTTTAAAAACCTGACACGTAGTCCATAATTGCTGTTTGATGGATTTTAAAAACCTGCAGATTGTTATTAAATGTCATCCTTTCCTGCTCTTTAGATGAAAATAATTGGTTCCTTTAATTTTTAATTTTCTCAATTATTATTTACTAAAACTTTCCATGTTCCAGATATGTTGCTAAGTATTTGACATATATTACTTTATTTAAAATTCATAAAACTGCATGAAGTTAGCTTTATTATTCTTATTTTACTGATAATCACAGAGAGCCTCAGCAAGGTTAGGTAAATTGTCAGAGCCATGAAGATGGTAATTGGTATTTCTGCTGCCTTCTACTAATCTTTTTGTATGAAACTGTGTTGAATCAAACTATGAAAGTTGATAAAAAAAACCTTTTCATAGTCATGTTTTCTTTTCCCTCATCCTAGAAAATGCAACTTGTCCTTGAGTAACATGTGAAGTGGAGACCCAACAATAGTTCTCTGTGAATTCCCAAGAGGAGCCTTCTGGCCTTGCAATGCACTTACTTTTAGTCATGTGAACTAAATCAAATTAAAATCATTATTCTGCCCATTTAAGGAGGGTTATTGTCATTAAGTTTGGCTAATTTTAACAGGCTGTGAAATGAAACAATAAGTAATGAACCTGAAATATAGAAATACAAAGTTTTCATTCCCATAAAGCTTCAATTTGCAATTAAGTTCTGCAAATAAATTATTTAAAATATAAATTTCTAATCTAGCAAAATAAAGTAAATGATAGCATATATAAAAAATGGAGCCATATTAACTTCTGTAAATGTATTATAAACTGTTCTTTCAGATTTCATAATGATACATTATTTGTCATGCAAAATACTATAACAAACCCTTAAACTTGAAGCTAACTTGTATCAATAATTGATATCAACAATTGTTTCCACACCAAGAACAGACTATACTACATTTTCCAAAAGAACGAGACTGATCATAAATCTAAATCCTTCCTAATACATATTTACAGTTTGAATGGCAAATTTTCTTGTTTTGAATAAGATCCCATCTCTTACCCTTGCTTGACTGTACATCATGAAGAAAGACTACATGATGCCTTCATTCGATATTATATTTTTTCTAACTGGTAACCAAAGTGCAGAGAAAAACAAACAAACAGAAAACTACAAAGAAATGATTTGCAGCCATAATGGACTCAGTGATTAACAGGAACATTAATCTTGATATAATCACACACAAATATATCAGACTGTACTCAGATAATATAGTAAATGTAACTGAAATAGTCTTATACTTTGGCTTAGTGCAGCAGGGGAACAAAACTAGGGACTTTCCACAGGATAAAGGTAGTGAAACACAGTCAAACTCATTTCTCCTCTAGGAAAGTTGGTTAATTTTGATTATTCATGGTGGCAACAAGTATCAGCTGTTTACTGTATATATCTGTCAGGCAGATGCTGCTGATGTACATCTTATATTTTCCTGGACAACCAGCTACATCTTGGTGGTCACTTGATAAGCACAGTGACCACTTCCAACCTCTGCGTTGCTGCCTGGGGACTTTCTCTGGGGTTAAGGGAGCTGCCTCAGCCCTGTGCACCTGCCTGGAAGCTCAGAAGCACTGGGAATTCAGAGAGCTGGGTGGAAGAGGGGCAACCCTCAATCAATCAGGGACGAAAATCAATGTGTAAACAACTTACCATTGCCACCTTCAGTGGTACAATTCTGAGGTTTTTACTTATACAGCAATGAGAAGGTTCCCAGTGCTATTGAATTGTAATTGCTCATCACATTAATCTGCGCCTTAATATACACATTGTTGGCTTTTCTTCCTTTCTTGTCTCATATTTCCCATTTTCTCACTAGAATTTCATGGGCTCATCCTCTCAATAAACTACCTGCATCCGTGCCTATTTCTCAGCGTCTTCTTCAAGGAAAATCTCTATACACATATATGTTAATTAACCTACTTCTTCCTTTCAAATACAGGAAAGTACCAACACATTTTAAGGTTACGCTTTTCAGATATGGTGAAAAATGACCAGCAACAGTTATTTTTGTACATATGTAAAACTTCCTTCCTCTGTTTAAAATGCAAACAAAAGCTTTTATGCTTCACAGAACAACCTGGGAGGAGAGATTTTTTCTTTTCTCTAAAAAACCACAGTGTTAATTTTTACAGGATTATTTTGCTAAGGCCTCCTACTCCTCACATAAAAACTGCAAATGTTGAACTCCCACCTCTACCACTGTTTATCACTAATACAAATTGTTAATAGTTCATTTAAGACTACAGACATAAAAGATTCTCAATCTGTAAGGAGGTTTTAAAACGTTTCAAACTTATTTAGTGTAAGTTCATGGAATTCTCTTTCTACAATATTCATCTCCTTTCCCAGCTTTTATGTCAACGCACTATAGATTGTTGAATCTAAGTCAACATGGACCATAAGACACCCCATTACTCTTAAGAATACTGCGATCAAATAAACTATGATACACTACAAATTTTAGAATGAATTTTGATTTCAGAGAATTTGACTAACATAAAACAAAATAAAAATCATCAGAATCAATTAAATATAGTAGTAGTATCATCTCACACAGTCTCTTAGAGGCTTCTTAGTTCTCCAATGATTTCCTTAGGACCTGAATATTTTCTGTGCCCTCTCCAGGTGAATCTTCCCCTGTGGATTACATCACCCAGATTCCCATGGCCACTGCATGGAAAGCACTGTCAGAACATCAGAAGGTAAGAAAAAGGAACCATAGGGCTATTTACTGGCCCTCTCACTCACTGGGCCACTGCTAGTTTGGGCAGTGGCTGCTTTCTTTTGTGGTCCTTCTGTGGCCTTTCTTCCATGACTCCAGTTTTCCTGTGGCTCTAGCAGCCATGATCTTCCTTCCCTTCCCTCAGAGGGGTAGTACAGGATTCCTGCTGTTAGTATTTGAATGCTTCCCTACCCCTCTTTGGGTCTTTTAGTCCTGAACATCTTAGTAAAGAACCCCTTTATTAAATTTTTTCAGTTAAAACCTTTGATGGTGGCATCTGTTTCCTGCTGGGATACTAAGAAGTGCAGGTACTAAAATGACCCCAGGAAACAAACTCTGTAAGGTCAATTTTGGAATTGGGTTGTTCTTATAATTTTGTAGAATACAAGCAAGGCCTTGCCAAGGGGAAGTAGTACACTGGCAACTTATGGCATGCAGAATCACCATAGTCACTCAAATTTGCACTAGTGATTAAGTGGATGGACTGTCAATGGAGGGGAGAGTAGGTTGTAAATCCCTAGCAGACATCTAGGAAAATGTGGAATCATAAGACTTGGAGAAGAGATTGGGACAGAGATGAGGCTAAGAATTTTAAACTCTTAAATGTTCTTGGCTCTCTCTTTACTGGGAGAACTTGTATTCCCTTTTAAAACAAACAAACTAAAACAAAACAAGATAAAAAATAAAGAATTTTCAAAATTTCACTTGAGGCAATTGTCTTATAAGTGATACCAACTTTTCTTATTAGATATGCCAACACCCCTCACTGTTTGCCTCTAAATCAATACCTAGAGTTAAACCCCATTAGTGAAAGAAGTATTTAAGAGAAGCTACATATTTCATACGTAGAAATTATTACAGGCTTTTGCCAAAATGTATTAGTATGCATCTGAAAAGTACATATGGAATGGATTTTAAGAGTTATTAGACCAAGAAGGGCAAAGCCAAAGATTGGATCTGACTGAATGTGTCAGTATGGTTGCATTCATACAGGATTCAGAATTTAATGTTATCTCAAGTATCTGGGTTGCCCTTAACAGCCAATTTGAATGGATAATTAAAGCTTGGAGTATGGAGTGGCCTGCAACCAATGGGATTGCAAAGTCAATACTTGTCTGCCAGGATGGAGAAAATGGGTCCGTAGGTAAACTTTTTCTGTCAAGTGCTAGATGATAAGCTAGATGCTAAATACTTTGGGTTTTGCAGTCCACATAGAACATCTTCTGTTTTTCTTCCTTTCATCATTCCTTCCTTCCTTCTTTTCCTCCTCCCCTTCCCCCCTCCCTCCTTCTCCTTCTACTCTTTAAAAATGTAAAAAACGATTCTTATTCACAGGCTGTACATAAGTAGGCCACCAGCTGGGTTTTGCCTATAGGTTGTGGTTGCAGATCTTTGCTCCAGATTGTTCTGACATTCCTTTCTCTAAGCGTTTAGAAATTCAGTCATGAAAGCTCTATGGTTTCTCTCCTCAGCAGCCTAGAGACAAATGATAAGAACTGGATCTTTGAACTGAACTTCTTAGTTCCTCGGGAAATAATGACATCTGAATTAGTAGAGAATGAAGACCAACACTTAATCATTAGAGACAATTAGAATTTTTCACTGCAGGGGTCTACTGTAACAAATAGATCTGAGGGTCCTTAGAAGTGAGACTTATGTTTAGCCCAGGAAGCTTCAATTTCACCTTCACAAAGAAAACAATTTTAGAGTTGGGTGCAAAAACTGACTCAAGCTGGGGATTCGCAGACTCCTATCTAGTTTCAGACTCGCAGTCCTTTGACTAAGGAAAGGCTAATACTCTCTGAGAAAGGATTCTTCTCTGCTGCTAAACATGTATATAATGAATCTGCTCTGAAGCATTCTCCAGAGACCTTCAGCTATGTATACTGTGGCAAAAGGAATATCCACATCTTCCGGTGCTTTTTAGTCACTGATCTCCACTGACACAAATTCCTGAAGACCCAAAATGCCACGACGGCACACTGATAAGTGTGAACTTACGGTGTAAGGTGAATCACACCTTCCTTAGGTATATCTAGTAACAGTTTTGGTGGGCCCATAAATATATCCTGTGGGTATTTTTTAAGCCATGAATGTATAGTGACAATATCTACACAAAGGAAATGGTAGGATTCTTAAAGAGAATGAGAATATTATGGTAGGAAGAAAAAGTATGTCTCAAATTGTTCAACCCCACCCTCCCATCATCACCAAAATAGTAAACTAAAACAAACACTGGGATAATTATAAATTTTGTGCACCAACAAAATTTGAATGATATTTTGAATGATGTAATAATGGTGGTATTTCTTCACTTTTCTGCTTAACTTGCTTGCCTGCAAGCGTAAAACAACTGTTGTGTTCACAAATATGGTGTTGGTATAAACTGCTGCTGTACCCATGGCATCTTTAC
The DNA here is from genome assembly GCA_004027735.1 of Carollia perspicillata. Lineage (NCBI taxonomy): Eukaryota > Metazoa > Chordata > Mammalia > Chiroptera > Phyllostomidae > Carollia > Carollia perspicillata. Next base: position 10,340 of record PVKM010015349.1, on the reverse strand, counting down.
TGGACATGAATGTCTCTGAAAACACACTGGCACCCATCCCAAGTGAACGGTTGCTGCACTACAGACTCACTCATGGTAACCCCTGAAATAGGATGGCGAAAGGAAATGTTCCCAGTTGACAGAACCTTAGGCAGTATCTCTAATCGTTCACTTTGCTTTGAAGAAAAGGCCTGAGCTATGGATCTACACTGAGGAAAAGAAGAAAGAATGGAAAAAGATATTGTTATTTCAGAATTAAAATATATACCCTAGGTTATTAATTAAGAAAGCGTATCTTTGAAGCATGAGCCTACATGTTACTTTCTTCTATGCAGTGATATCCTTATATTCTTTGTGGCTTATATAAAGACACGTAAGAGTTGAATTCATGTTTCCCTGTTTCCCTGTGAGTAATTGGATCCTTATAACAAGCCCATGGTCACACTGGTGATCAACAAATACTTGCTGATATTTGCTAGGATTACAATGGAGGCCCCAACAGGACCAAGATTTGACAAGTTTTTATACGGATGTAAGGCAATTCATATTGGAAATATCAATACCTTTCCCTGTGGTAAAGCACTTTCCACAAACATATAGTTAATTTCAAAGGAAAAACATATAATAAAACAAAGTCAGGGTAGTAAAGGAAGAGATCATGAAGATATGGAACAGAGATATTATCTTTGAGTAATTACACCACTAGAATAAAATGACATGAGTATACAGATTTGTCAAATGCACAGAAATGTACATTAGATTATACCTCAATGTTTATGATTATAAAATAAATCTATAAGAAATTGTTAGTAAACAATTCTTTAATTAGTAAAACTAGAAAAATTTAAAAAACATATGTAAAGAATGGCAACTCCCTAATAGAGTAACTAATAGATTTAAAATATCTTTTAGCCTTCTGGATAAGAGGAAGGAGTAGGTAGACACACATTACCTTCTTGTACAAACACAAGAAGGATCACAACTAACCTCAAAACAAAAAATACCCAGAACTGCCAGAAAAATCAAAGTGTATGGAAGTCTGCCAACCAAGGATTTAAAGAAGCCATATTCATCCAGATGGGTAGAAGGGCTGGAAATGGGGAGCCAGGGCAGAGAGGACATGGATGAATATGGCTTCTTTAATGTCACTGCATGGATGCAGTGACAAGGCAGCAGTAACGAGGCAGTGGTAGTAGCAGCTGGCAGAACAGGCAGTCCCACATTCACAAGCGGTGGATAAAAATCAGGAGGGATACCTTGGGTGCGAGTGATCCCAGCTCCAGGCCGATTGCATAGCCTAGGCACCCAGCTCAGGAGAAATAAAGCTTCATAACTTCTGGCTATAAAAATCAGTGGGGGTTGGGGCCAGTCTCTCAGGAGAGTTCATTTAAGGGGCCTGCACAGTCCTAGAATGAACACAAACCTACCCACTCTGAAAACCATCACCAGGGCAACAGCCGGAAGGGCACCGGGCACAGACAGGAAGCAGGTGAAGTGACTGGAAATGGAGCAAGTGCCAAGCAAATTGTCAGCAGCCAGGCAGCAGCACTGTCCCCTCTCCAACTCATTCCCCACAAACAGAGCCATAATGCAGTGTAGCAGATTGCCCTGCCCTGGAGAATAACTAAGGCTCTGCCCCCACAATTGAACAGGCACACTAAGACAGGGAGTCAAAGAAGCTCCACCTAATACACAGAAACCAACATAGGGAGGCTGCCAATTTGTGAAGACAAATATGGCCCAAATGAAAGAACACAACAAAATCTCAGGAAAAAGGCTAAACAGAATGGCCAACCTATCAGATTTATTAGAGTTAACATTTATTATATAAGATATTAAAGGAACTTATTTAATAAAAAGAAGATCAAAACGAGGAACATTAAAATGACAACAAACTCACAGCTATGGAGAACAGAATCTAAAAAACAAAAGCAAACTAAGCAAACAACTAGAACAGGAACAGAATCAGAGATATGGAGATCATTTGGAGGGTTATCAGTGGGGAAGAGGAAGGGGAAGAATAAGGTAAATGGTACAGGGATTAAGAAGCGTAATTGGTAGATACAAAATAGACCTGAGGATGTTAAGGATAGTATAGAAAATGGAGAAGCCAAAGAACTTAAATGTACAACCCATGGACATGAACTAAGTGGGGGTGGGGGAGTGCTGGAGGAAAGGGAGACACAGAGTAGAAGGAGGCAAAGGGGGAAAATTTGGGACAACGGTAATAGCATAATCAATAAAATATACTTTAAAATATCATTTAAACTCGATTAGCTTTTATGTTCCCATATTACCTAACCTAAAAAAATATATGAAGTCAGAATTTGATATAGATCTTGTTAATTAATCAGCAATAATTTTAGCAAATCTCTAACCTGAAGTTGTAAATTCCTTAAAACTTAGGATGTTAGTGGGAACCAGGATTCAGGATAAACTTGCAACCCAATCTCAATTCTTAGCTATTGTTTTGTTAAACTATCTTGGTTTATGGTCCAAGGTCTTCTGTGTTTGAATGAGAAACTCTGTCTAATTCTGACATTTCACACTACAAACTCTACTTTCTAACAGATATACACCACCATTACCCAATGCCAACTTCATCAATAATACAGGCAACATTTGAATTCCCCTCTTACTTAATCTTTTATTTCTCAACTGCTTAACAATTAAGACATGGAAGTGGAATATTTATTGTTCCATCCCTATCTTATCTCTGATACAAGATCTTGAATTTTCTTTGACTAAAAGTGGTTTAACACCTGATTGTGAATGGGACACATTTCAAAGGAACATACACTAACATTCCATCAATAGTAATAATGCACAAAATGTATTCACATGAATATTATGGTGTGTTTTTATGCTGTATGCTACAGTTTTAAGTATTGGAACTCAATTCAACTAAAAAAAATTAGCCTGAAGACACAAGTTTAAAAGTTTGAAAGAATTACTCAAGATCATATCAATAGTAAGTCAGGAAGCTGGGCTGATATTCATACCATTTACTGCCAAGTCTATTTTGGGTATCAAGCACACTTTAGGCAATATTATTGAGAAAATGAAATAAAACTACAGTCCCTCCCTTGAAGCTCCCAATAGACAAGAGCATATAATCAGCTGAGCAGATTAAAAAGAGAATTAACTTCAGTTCCACTGGCAAATCTAATTTTGCTGTCCTAGTTCTGAGCAAGAGTGTTGACATTCCCTAGTTTATTTGTCCTCTCTCACTTACCATTTCTACCACTTCTTTCCAAAGCACAAGATGTGGTGGGGGATAAAAAAAATAGTATCTGTTATCATGGCTCGAGAGCAATGACCAAATAGTTTATGTTTCTCTTGCTAAACTCTTCGTAGACTTATAAACAAATCTAACGGTGCAAATGAATCCTTTCTTTGGTCTCTATTGACGAAGTATATAAATCAAGGATATGAAGTGTGAATACACTTCACAGTCTCAAACTCTAATGGAATCTTGTAATCTAATTACTTTAGCAAGTATTTGATGATCATTTTGACACTAATGTCTTTCAACAGTTTTGTTACGTGCAGACTATGATGTCACAATATGAGGATATAATGAAATAAAAACACACCTTAGCAAAACCTTCTGTGGAGAAGTTATCTCACACCCTACTCTGGAGATTATCTAAAATATTTTAGAAATACTATCTACTACAAAATATCTACATACTGAAGTAAAAACTGGGATGAATTTCTATTCTTTTGTTGAAAGCAAAACTAGCAAGTATGTAATCTTCATCCCTTCCTGACGTCTGCATCCTCTGCAGCCATTCTTGCCCAGAAAGGAAACAGCAGACCTAGGAAAGTACATTTTCTGCCACTCCCCAGAGGCAACCTGAGGCCTCCCGGGACCCATGCTCATGGTAAGCATGACTTCTGGGTGGAGCTCACATAATCGTCAGTGAAGAAAACACTGGCTGTCTTTGGAGAAGTCCTCAACTCTGTTACGCACTTGATAACAGCTGCATTTCCCCATTGTGATTCCATTCTCTTCTCATAATGTGATCCAGAGTCTGCTTGCATCAGAACCACTTCTGGAGCTTGATAAAATCAGAATCTTCTGGCATTGGGGTCCAGGAAAGAATCATCCATCATGTAACTAAGCACCTGGCTAATTCTCAAGTTCACTCAAGTTTGAAAATTACTGCAGAGTCTTTTTTTTGTACTAATAGTATTTTTAGTACCATGTTTGATGATTACAGCTACCAGTTTTTAAAGATTATATTTATTTATGTTTACGGAGAGGGGAAGGGAGGGAGAAAGAGAAGGAGAGACATTAATGTGTGAGAGATACACAGATCAGTTGCTTCTCGAATGCCCCCAACTGGAGACCTGGGGAGCCACCTGGGCATGTGGCCTGACTGGGAATTGAACCAGTGACCCTTTGGTTCACAGGCTGGTACTCAGTCCACTGAGCCACACCAGCCAGGACACAGCTACAATTTTTACCTCTCAAGTTTTGCTGATATAAAAAAAGAAAATGAAGATTTTAGCCTTTTCTAATGATAAAAAATTCAAATGATTTATAATGCCACTTATTAAGTAATAAATGCATGTGAATAATTCAATTCAATAAACCATTAACTTTCTCAAAATCTTCCTGAGTTTACTCCAGTGATTTTGTTTGTCATATGAGGGCCAAATTCCCCATTTCCAGACAAAGAACACGATATTTACAATTATGTATCTAAAATTTAGATTGCAACTCTGAACTAAATGTTGTGTTTATTATGTTAGCCAACACTATAAAAAGAAATCAAGAACAATCTTACAGTAACCAGAGAGGAGGAGGGAGAGGGATCATCGGGGATAATGGGCGGGGGACATATCAGGGAACAGGAATGAAGGACACATGGACAAAGCCAAATGGAGTGGTTTCCAGGGTGCAGGTGGGGATGAGTGGGGCACGGGATGGCATGGTGGGGTGAAAGTGGAGAGAGTTGTACTTGAACAATAAAGAGAAAGAAAAACATTAAAAATAAAGTAATAAAGAATGTGATTTGGGGGGAAAGGAATTTTACAATAAAATATGTGGTTAAGCAATATAAGTATTGCATTTTATGCTAACTTTTATAAAAAAATGGTTTCTTACTATTATTAACTCCCATACTTCAGGTGAAATATTAGTTAATTAAAAACCCAGAAGTCAGGCACTAATCTGGTTACAAAGGTCAAAGTTTAAAAAAATTAATGTTCAATTATTTTACTCGTGGCTAATATTTTGTACAAGACTAAATATTAAACCCTCTTCTGAACTGAAGTAATGAAGCACTGGAAATTCCTAACAGGGCCATTTTCATTAATAATTTGACATTTGGAAGTGTATAATATAATAAGATCTACACATGAATTCTTATAAAAATGTGAACTTCTAGACAAAGAAATATTAATTTAGAAAAAGAAGAACCAGAAAGAATTATTACAACTGTTCCTCTATTTTTCCTCTCCTTTTAAAATGTGTAAGGATATAGTCCATCAAAAATTTAAGCTCTATACTATATACAAGTTTTAAAGATAAAGCCATGCCAAGAATATGTGAAAATAATATTCTTAAATTATTCTTAATCAATCTTAGCAATCCATTTTATTTATTGAATCTGCTTAATTACTTACATTTAAACACAGTGTAGGGAAATAGCTATCCAAATATTGAATTTCCCTTATATTTTTCTCAGCTTATAAAAATAAGATGGCATTAGTATTGAAAGATGTTAGCACTTGAATTTGAGAAATTACTATAGTTTAATGTAGTTTACAATTGCAAGCAAAATTGAAAATCAGCAACACTTAATAGAATGAGGTGACTGATATAGTTCATTCACTGGGAACTCTCAATTTTTCCAGCTAGTCATATTTTATAGATAATTGTCCTTACCCTTCTATGATCCTGATTCTGACTACTCCAACAATTTATAGTTCTCATTTATCACTTATATTTTCAGATCGGGTACTTTGAAATTCAACAGGATGATTGACCATAATCACCCATAAGTATCTTAATAAAAATATGTCAATATCAATTACTTAATTATTTGTATTTTTATATGTTTACTTAATAATTATTTAATGCTTTCTGCAAAAAAAAGTTGTTCAGATTTTAAGAGATGTAAAGATTATAAAGCCCAATTACTTCCCTTAAAGGGACTTACATATTACAAAAAGAGCATAGACTTTTACAAGTTACTTTAACAAAAGGTAATTCATTTTAATATCTCATTAAGACCTCTGGTTGAAGAATCTTCTAACTTATTTATCCTAGAGTTAGTATGAAATATCATCTTGAAAATGAAGTATCAATAAATCCTGAAGTATCACAAAATTCAGAATTGAACAATTTACAGATCTAAATTTTTATAAAATGTTGCTGTTTGATATTGAAATATCAGAAATTGTATCGTTAATGAATGTTCAGATCACATTGAACATTACAAAACCATATTTACAATGTGAGATCTTTTATATATGTACACACAAACACAAATCAAGACAAATATTGTATTATGAACACTTATTTCTAAGTGGAGGACTGTGGTATATTATAATTTTATTCTTACATTAGTCTTTATTTTTCAAATGTTTTACAATGCACATGTATTACTTTCATAAGAAAATACCCATAGGCTTCTCTATTCACAGCAAACCAGCCCGACTCGAATAGAACTTTTATCATTAGGAGAAAATGATCTTAAAGTAATTCCATACCAGAGTTAAAAAATGGTGCATGGTCTCAGATAGCAAAACAAAGTGGAATCATAAAATGATATTAGTGAGATTTGGCAAGGATTACACATCCAAACCAGTTGTCTCTCAGAATATCTTTGTCCTTTAAAGTTCAGGATGGAATAGGGCTTTATGTACCTGAAAACAGTTGGCATCTAGCACTAACCTTAATAGAAGTTTAGCCAAATATTTCAGGGACAGTCCTCATTTCCTCATTTAAAAGCTCTTAAACCTGGTTAAGTTGTTTGTTGGTTAAGGTGTTCCAGTTTGTTTACCTGAAAAAACTGGAGATAATGGTCCTTAACTCCTAAAACTAAAATATGAAACCCAGCCCCCCGCAGTCATTGACAGGCATGGCAGTGATGAAGATGATGACGGTGATGATGATATTTATAATAAAAGCTACCAAAATATATCAAGTGTCTACTGCACATCAATGACTGTTTTGGTGTTACACAAGCACTAACTGCTTTTAACCTGGTAACAACCCTGTGTACAAATGATCTTCTTATCCTATTTTGCATACATAGCCACTGAAACAGTGATAACATAAATACGTTGCTCGAGTTCACCTGTCTGTACTAGTAAGAATTAGAATGGCAGCAGTTGCCATTAGCGTTAAGGATAAGGATTATCAAACTAGTAAAACCACTGAATGTGAATGACACCCAATGTGAAAGCCCCAAATAATGGGACATATTTGTTTCATTTTGCTATTGAAACAACAGGAATTTCACAAAGATGTCCCCATAAGTACATATGTTGTTGAGGATGCCTATATAAGGGTAACAATGATCTTCTTTTCACATTTATAAAAGCTAGTTCTTGATGATTACACCCGGTTTTTTCACTAGACTGATGGAGTATGAATGTCTGATGGATAAGGTCCTACCTGAGGCATTCATCTATACTTTGTCCTTACTGAGTCCACATAGGTTTCCAAATCTGCATTAGTTTTCTATTGCTGCTATGAAATATTACTACAATCTTAGTGGCTTAAAGGTAACAGAAATTTATTATCTTATAGTTCGGGAAGATGAAAGTCTGCAATGGGTCTCACTGGGATAAAATCAAGATGTTGTCAGGGATATGTTCCTTCTGGAGGCCTTTGGGAAGAACTGTTCATTTGCATCGCCAGCTTCTAGAGGACACCCACAGTTCTTGGCTCATAGCCCCATTCCTCCATTTTCAAGCCAGCAACATTGGGCTGTCTTCCTCACGTGGCCACGTCTCTGGTTCTGCCTCTCCTGCCTGCCTCTTTCACTTATGGCCCACCTGCATAATCTGCATAATCTCCCACATCAGAGTAAACTGCTTATAATCTTAATTCTTTCTGCAACCTGAAATCCTGCTTGCCATGTGACCTAACATACCCCCAAGTTTGGGGATTACGATGGAGACACCCTGGGGAGCCATTATTCTGTCTGCCACAACATCTGAGCACTGCTTTCCCCTCTAGTTTCTTCTCTTCCTTTCCTACAGCCTTTTGAAGTAAAACAGAAAATGGTCAATATAGTTTCTGCTTCTCCTCACACAGTGTTTGTAGGATAACCCTGCCTACGTAGTTTAAATGATCATGTTTAGATTTGTCATTGAATCAAAGCAAATGATGCATTAGGAGAACTTTCTAATGGTCAGTTAGAAGGGGGTTGAAAATTCCTTTGAAGATGCAAAGCATTAGGCAACTGCAAATGATTAGCCTTGCACTCTTTGTTACAAACATTTTACAATATATTTTAATCAAACTGGCATAATAGCTTTCATTTTCAATATCCTAATGGCCTTCATTAAAGACACTGTTTTTCTAGCATTTTATTATAGTTATTTCACTTCCTGCTTTTTTTCATTCACCTCCAAGGTCCTTGAAAGTAGCAAAATGTTCTAAATTTTTATGATTATTAGTTGGAAACTGGTTGTCTATTATATCCCTTATTAAAAAATGTTTCCAAGTTGATCTATTGATAAGTAACTACATCATCTTTTATGTTGCACATTTTTCTATTAAAATGATTTTCTATATACACAGCTACTTTATTGATTTTTTTTTTAAAAAGAAAAGTCCTCATGGGAAGAAAGCCATTGTGATGTGGGTGTATAGATGTGCCTGTGTGAGACTGAAATGAATTCATATCAGTCACATAGTGGTGAAGAGGCCAAGCTCCTAGAGTGCAAACATAAGCAGATAATTTCCCTTCCTCAGCCTGAATTTCCCACTTGTAACATTTGAGTAATGCCACTTATGAAATCAGTTGTGGGAATGAAATGAGATAAAGTACTTAGAGCACTTCCCATAGTGCTTGACACCAGTAAGTGCTAAATAAAACTTTGTTTCGACCTTTGTTTTGACCTTCTGGAAAGTAAAATGTGCCTTGTACTGGAAAGTAAAATGTGCCTTGTAGACAATGTTTGCAGTGGGTGGGTTGCGAACTCCCGGAGGCACAAAGACAGAGAGTCAGAGAGGGAGAAAGGCAGTCCCTGCTGAAGCCCTCTCCAATTCTGATTACTTCACGGACAGTGTCTCAGTATGGGGCCTGTGACTTCATGAACAAAGAGAAAGTGACATACGTGGCCAGAGCCTCTCCACAGCTCTAATTATCTCAACACTATTTTATTTCAATGCTCAACTTTTATTTATGCAGTAATATCAATTTATCACTTATAGAAAAAAATTATATTTAAGCTAAAGAAAACTTTTTCTTAAACAAGAGGATAGGTAGTATAGACAAAAATTGAGGAAGGTCTTATGAGAATAACCGAAATTTGCAAAGCACTGTCCCAGGGGACAACACTCGTGACTATACTCTGAAATGATTAATGACTTTCTGGAACAGCAGTATGCATCAGGAGTCACCCCCAGTACTCAGAGAAAACACTCTTCACTGTTTTTTGTCCCCGCTAACTAGTTCCAATGACTAAGTTATTCAGATTTCTGTAGCCTGAGGTTTTCTTGAGTCATTTGATGTTGAATTAGAATGAATGTAAGAAGAAATAAAGCCATTCAGATATTCCCATGTATAGTTCGCTTAAATATAGTCCCAGGGGGCTGAAGCCACTTTTGTGTGTACCCCTTGAACCCAGCATAGGAGCTTGAGAATAAATGTTTGAAGAATAAATGAATGAGGAAGGATAATTACTCCTTCATAAAACTATAGAGGCATTAGTCCACTCTTTCTTGATAAACATCCTCAATTCCAAGTGCCTAGAGAAAGCAATGTTAACTTCTGCAGTGTTTTTGTTTGAAGATAAGGGATATTAATTGAATTATTATGAGGCAATCATTATGAATAATTAAGGTGACAACCAGGATACATAATGCCTTCTGAGTATCAGAGATGTCATGGCTTGCAACAGGTGAAGGTCCAGGACTTCTGGCCGAGATGGAGGCATAGGTAGACACACTGTGCCTCCTCACACAATCAAAATAAGGACAACAATTTAGAAACAAAAACAACCAGTACCAACAGAAAATTGAACTTATGGAAGTCCGACAACCAAGGAGTTAAAGTAGACACATTCATCCAGACCATGTTACAACACAGCAACTGGATTGCCCCGCCCAGGTGAACACCTAAGGCTCTGCCCCTCACTATATAACAGGTGCATCAAGACAAAAAAAA
>PVKM010015348.1:0-27998 GCA_004027735.1 Carollia perspicillata | reverse complement strand
CAAATGCCAGCCTGTAAACGAGGGTGTTCCCGCAGGACTGCTTATAATTGTAATCAATTAGAAACCACTTAAAGGAAGAACAATAGGAAATTGGTTAGATTAGTTTTGATACATCCATATGGTAGAATACAATGAAGTCAGGTTTTTAAGGGAAAATGGCAATAAATTTGACTTAACGCAGAGTTAAAGAAAAAAATAATTATGAAATACTATATACCGTATGATCCAAATATACAATACAATCCAAGCTTTATTTAAAACATACAAACTGAGAAAATAGACCGCAAAATTACCAGTGGTTACATTCTGAGTAACAAAATAACAGCTGTTGCCAATATTTTAAGTTTTGTAAATTTTTACAACAAACTTGTACTAATTTTAGAAAAGACAAATGTGTTTAACAATATTATGAGAAGAGATATTTTTCATGTTTTGTGTTTCCTCTGGGGAACCAGGCTTTATTTGGAGACACTGATAACAAAAATAATTGTGATTCCTGGGCGCAGTGATGCCAGATTCTAGAATTTCCTCGTTGCTGAAATTAGGGAGAGGCAGAAGGCTCTGGTTCTTGCCGCGATGCCCAGAGAGTGCCGACTGCAAAGATCTTTCCACGAAAGACTTGGTTCTTATATTACTTTTAGAGGTCAAAATGGCATTAAACGGTTGCCTCATTTCCAGCAGATGTCAGCATTGGATTCAAAAGACTGTTCTACAGAATGAAGTGGTCCTGAGTATATTGGTCTGGGATCGTTCCGGGATTTTGTCATTAAAACCATCCCTGCTGGGGAAGGTCAGCTCCATACCTGTGCTCTGTCTCATAGCTACCCCAGCTTTACTCCAAAACTGCCTTTACTATGTTTCCACGATGCACAACGAAATTCGGTGGGTTTTAGATTAGTTCTAGCAGTTAAAATGCCGTCTGAGCGGACATTTTTCTTGCCCTCTCGAATTTTCGAAATCCTTTCTTATAAAAGTGCTAGTGTTATTGTCATACATAGGTGACTTTTTAAAAACAGCTTACTGAAATATAATTTATATACCATAAAGCTGACCTTTTTAAAGACGACGGTTCGATTATTTTCTAGCATATTGAGAGACGTAGGCAACCATCAGCATGATCTCAGTTTAGAATAGATCACCGCTTCCGGAAGAAACGTCTCGCACCCATTGGTCAGTCTCCATCTGTCCCGCCCACCCTCTCTGCTTTCTGTCTCTACAGGGTCACTCATTCTGGGCGTTTCATATGCAGTGAATCACGCGGGACGTGACCTTGTGAGACTTGCTTCTTTCACTTCGCATGTTGCTTTCAAGTTCATCTGTGTTGTATCATGAATCAGCGTTTCACTTCTTTTTGTTGCTCAGTCGTATCGTATTCTTATGGACAGGCCACATTTTGTCTATTGATTCATCAGTTCACGGATATTTGGGTTGTTTCGACCTTCAGGCAGTCCTGAACAATGCTGCTAGAAACACTCGCACCCAAGCCTTTGCGTGGACACACGCTTCAGTTCTCTTGAGTGGATGTCGAGGCGTGCAATAGCTGAGTCATGTAGTAACTCCAGATTCAACATTTTGAGGACCTGCAAAATTGTTTTTCCAAGTGGTTGTGCTGTTTTTACGTTCTCAGCCACAAGGCAAAGGGTTCCAGTCTGCCCACATCCTCGCCAACACCCACCCTCCTCCCTTTTATCACAGACACCCTAGTGGGTGTGAAGTGGAATCTCAGTGTGAATTTCACTTGCATTTGCCCAATGACAATGATGGTGAGAGTCCTCATGTGCTTTTAAACCACGGATACAATCTTTAATGGGAAGACGTCTATTTGTCGAAAAGACTGGTTTTTTATAATTGCTTTTTAATAGTAAAATGTATTATATATGTCTCCATTATTAAAAAAATGTAAACCGTGTAAACTTAAAAAATATAGAAAGGTATCAAGAAGAGAAAAATTCATATTGCTACCCTGTAAAGACAACTACTTTTAACTGTTCAAATATACAGCATGTGCATATATATATATATATTTAACTTACATGGTGTTATCTCCTTTAACACTCAATATTTTGCTTTGTGTATATCTAGTCCCCTGCTTCTGACTAGTGCATAGGAATTTATATTCTAAATATACATTTACCACATTTTATCCACTTCCCTTGTGATGAAACCTAGATTGGCTCCAATGTCCCTGACCATGAACGTGGCCACCTCAACCAGCCCTTCAGTCATCTGAAGGGCACGAGTGGAAATTTCCCCGACATGTAGACCTAGCAGTGAGGTTGCCGGGTCAAAGAGAATTCACGTTCTGAATTTCCTCCACACGGTTGTCTCCAGAATGCCCTTACCAGCTGACACTCGCATCAGAACTGCCCGCGTGCCCGTGTGACCCATCTCCTCCATCACTTGGTAGCATACGTTCTTTTTATTTTCACCCTCTGGGGGGTATGACATGGTAGCTATTGTTTCACAGTGATTACTGGTAAGTCAGAGCCTTCTTCATGTACTTGTTTGCTATTGAGGCTTCGAGGTCAACCTCTCTGTTTATTGCGTGCTGCCAAATTTTCTGTCGAATATAATTATTTCTCCCCTCAGTAATTTGCTTGAGTCCCTCAAATATTCAGTGGTTTCACTGTTTTGATCATAACTGACAATAGGAAGTATATTTTATATCACAACCAACACATACACTTTATATAATACATTAATATACACAAAGACTGTACATGAGTATATTATTAATTATAGTATATATTGTATCAATATATAATTGTATATTAAGTATGAGTAATTATATATAACTGCATATTAATATACTATATATACATATGTAAATATATATTCCCAACCAACATACACTAGATGTATACATGTATATTTTTACATTTACATTTGTATTTATATAATATAAACAGAAGTTTGATAAGTATATTACTCTAATATTTTTATGCACGATTCTATTCTACTTTATTGCTTTAAATGCTGATTGCGATACACTAAGTTGAACTTATTACCCAACAATGGTCTAGAAATGATAGCCTAAAAATTAATCGTCCTTGATGTAATCCCTGATCCCTGAAGTACTGAAATCTCTCTCTATTATTTGAGACTAGGTTAGGAAATTTCCCTCCACTTCTAGTTCACGTATGTATTCCCCTATGTTTTCTTTGATTCAGTTCAAAATTTTACTATTTGAATTTAGGCAAATTCAGTCTGAGACCCACCTCCTTAATTTAATGTAAGGTGGCAATTCAGCTTTATTGCCCGGTACCATCAATTGATTTTTTTAACCATTTCTTTGTAGTATCTTATATCAAATTCCCACAAAACATGGATTTATTTCTCTTTTTTGGTCCATTTCTTGGTTTTGCCTTAGTCCTCTATTGTTTGATCACTTTTTCATGTGTTGTATGTTAAAGATGAAAATCAGGCAAGTAAAGAGATTGATTTTTTACATACAATCTGGGCAGCATCCAGGATCTAAAGATCCGAGCGTCTGGGGGGCTGTTTTTGCCTTAGGCTTTCATGGGGGGGAGTAAACAAGTTGAGGGGTGTGATTTGTAGCTGGGCTTGTTTTTCGAGCAGGAGAAGTCTCCATCAGTTATGTGAACAGGAAATGTTTTTCTCTGTGGTTAGTGTCAGGGGGCAAACAGTTTTCATCTTAGCAGATCAATCACGAGACAAAGACGGGGAACTTGGAGGGTCAGTGTCTGGCCTTGTCAGTCAGTTCCGGCAAAAGGGGAAAGGTCCGTGATTGGCCTTGCCAGTGCCCCTCTTGTTCAAGACAAACATCATCTGTCCTGGAGCATTCTCAGGAATTAGAGTGATCTCTGTGGGGCTTTGGTCAAGAGTCAGTGACATGGTCCGTAGGGGCAGCAGTTTCTTGTTGGCATTGTCCTCGGAGCCATAGCCGAGCCATCTGCTGCTCTCCGATGGGGGTCTGAAGCTGAGAAAGGGTGCTGGAGACAGGGCGTTCCGTTAGGAGGATAGTCACAAGAGAAGGCAGAAAGCTGATTATTAGAGGATGTATTCAGGAGTAAAAAGCAAGGCTCCAGACCAGCGGGAACAGGTCTAGTGGGTCCCAGGACACTGGTGTGGAGAGGTCCTTCGATGGCGGGGTCAGGGCTGCGTGGCAACACAGTGAATTTCTCGGTTAGCGTCTCAAATGTCCCTGCTTGTGAGGCACAGCCAGAGAGGCTTAGGGGGACAAATACTCAAAAACTGGGGGCCCTGAGTGTTTGTAGAGAAATGAAGAATAGGGAAGAACACGATAAGGAGGGACAGAAATAAAAAGGCGAAGGGAAGGCATGGCTCGAGAAAGTCCTGAAACGGATGAACAGCAGAAAATAAAATAACGATGAGACGGATATGAAGGGGCACTGAGGAGGGGACTGGGGAGGAGAATCCCAGGGAATCATCTTCCAGCATCACAAGAGGAAGCTGACTCCCGTGTGAGGCTACCCACCTCTTCCGAAACTCGTGAGGAAGGGGTCTGTCTCACGTCATTATCCGCTTCGGGGAGCTCTCCAAAGAGTCTCCATTTGAAGTCTCCTGGTGGGGCGACCTTCCCCAAATTCAAAATAACACTTGTATTTTTAAAGTTGGGAAACATGAATACAAGGTTGAGGCCTGGTGTTGCGCAGCAGTGTGAATGTTTAGGAAGACAGTACAGGGTTCCTCCCGCTGGGAATGGAGATTGGTCTTCGGGGGGTATCTTTTCCGGAAGACTAGCTCTTCCACCTGAAGATGAGGGCTGAGGTGGGATGTCTGGGGGAGAGGCTGGTTTGAACTATGTATGAACGGATTGAATAAGACCTTGGCAGGCTTTTGAAACACAGAGGGGGTCAGGTTTGAATCTCCCGTACTCCAGCAAGTGTGAGGCACCCTCATCGGCCTGATGGCAACTATTTTATAAAGAGGTGATCAATGTTAAGAGGAGAATGAGGGTCAAAGGACCCTCAGGGCCAAGGGCAATACTTCCGGCCAAGCCAGGCTGAGTTCTGCAGAGTGTGGCGTCTGAGAGCACCGCTGACCCGTCCTATTCTTTGAGAACTGGAGATGGTGAAGACGGTGCAGTTTTTGCGAGAGTGGAAGTGCTCACTGACCGTCCTGAAAAACCTGAGCAAGAAGGTGAGCTCCTCCATCACCAGGAACCAAGCGGATTCCCCAAGTGGGAAAAATTCCTCCCAGCAGCAACTTAGCTGGCCTTGTGGCAGTTGCCCACGCGCAGGGAAGAGCTTCCAAGCCGCCTTTTCACAATGCAGATGATGGTGAGAACATATTTGTGCCCATGAGACTTTGGGAGTTTAATCACAGCCACTGGCTAGTGGAGAAAGGGACCTGAAGGAGCTGGCTGTCGTCCCTGCTCCTCTTTTCCGTTTTTGCCAGGATACGGTTTCTGGCTGATGGGACATACTGAGGTTACCTGTTAAATGTGACTGCCTAAGCATCCCGACCAATATTTGTAAGGTCAGACCTGTAAGGTTTGCTCTATCACGATGTGTAATCTTACGGAGGCTGTGGACCAATTTGGTGACTTCTCCGTATAAATAGGAAGTGGAAGCGCCTGACCTACTGTGTGGAAAATGAGGATGAAGTACCGAAAGGCTGATGGCTTGTTGCGTTGTTAAGGATGCCTAAAGCATGGCCTTCCCTTTCGTGTCTATAAAGGGAAAAGGTCATGAGTTTCCATTTGGGCCCTAGAGAAATAAGCCGGGGCCTCAGTAGACCCCTGGGGCATGACGGTCCATGCATATCGTTGATTTGTAAATAAGAAGGCAGAAAGATATTGTAAGTTGGGGCTGATAAAAGCACAAGGTAAATCAATGACTATAAAATGAATGGTGTGTGCGACAGAAGCCAGAAGGGCACGGCGTTAGGGACTAGAGGGAACCTGTCCTGTTTCTTGCACACAAGCCTTGGCACTGGCCAATGCCCCTTGGCAGTGGCTTCTTTACTGGGAGTACGGAGTGTTTTAGGACTGGATATGGGGACTAAGATCCCCTTGTCATGGAGGCTTGAAAACCTCACAGGGCTTATTTCTACTTTTAGAGGGCTGTTGTGGCAAACTTGGAAGGCTTTATTTCCTCTCAAGAGAGACCCAGTTTCCTGGATTTGGCCTGTATGTAGGGTGACCAAGTCCAAAGGGAGTCAAGTATCTTAGTTAATGCAATTGGTACCTGTCTTAGTCTATTTTGGCTGCTGTAATAGAAGAACAAAGATGGGTGGCTTGTTTCTCACAGTTCTAGAGGCTGAGAAGGCCAAGGTCAAGGTGCTGGCAGATTTAGTGTCAGTGGGGACAGCCATCTTTTAGCTGTGTCCTCACATCATGGAAGGAAGGAGTGAGTCCTCTGGGGTCCCTTTTATAAGGACACTGTTTTCATTTATGGCCAATAATCACCTCCCTAAGACCCCACCTTCTAACGCCATCGCATTGAGGGTTAATTTTCAACATACAAATTTTGAAGGAACAGAAACATTCGGTCTGTAGTGGTACTTACAGGACCTAAGGAACTTTCAGCACAAATAAGGTCAATGTTTAAAAGGCAAAGGTACAAGGCACAGAGTAAGGACCTTGAGGCTGAGGCCCTCAGGAGAGCAACAAACATTGAAATTCCGATTGGGAAGTAAACATCTCCCCAGAAGTCTTCCTGGGTGGTGGACCCAACAGAAAGGTGATGGATATTTTCATTATCTTGACTGTGGTGATGGTTTACTGGTGTGTACACTTGTCAAGACCTAGCAAATGATACACATTACATGTATATTATATGTATTATGACAGGCGTGACGTGCCCTCTCCAAAGTGTTTCTGCTCTGTGTCACCAGCCCACTGTTGTCCTGTGGGAATGTAAGCAGTGGGGCCAGATTTCCCAATCCCTCAAGAGAAGTCAGAAATCCAGATTTTTATGTAAAATTTCCCAATTTTTATACTACACAGGCAAACTTAATAGGTCAGTGAGCTGGATTTGACCCTCAGATTAGTGGTTTGCAGCCTCTAATCCAATGATGAAAAGGTTCTCCTGGTAAGGGACTTAAGAGGTTTGGTACACAGAAATCAGAAGTATGTTGATTATTAAATTTTAAGTGAAAATAGTGTTCCAGTGGTTCCTCGGGCCTTAGACTCTGTTCTTAATCCCTTTCTCCTCATTTAGAAACATAAAGATGTTCTCAACTTCACGTCTTTTTAAAATACAGCTCTCTGCCAGGCATTTTCACAGTTTATCAAAAGAACTAGCACTCTGTTAGCATTTTTTTCTTTATTGTTTTAATCAGGGTCACTGGGACGGCACTGGTTAATAAAATTGTGTGGGTTTGGAGTGTACAATTCTACGATGCGACGTCTGTATATTGCATTGTGTACCCATCCCCTAACGTTTTTTCTATTACTTAATGGTTTGAAACTCAAGGAGTTTTGTGAATTTTCAAAAAGCTGACTCCAGAATTCAAAAACAGATCCTTGAACTTCCTGGGTCAGGAGCTGGCAGAATGTTAAGGGATGACCATTCTAGTGAGGAACACCGCCACCTCCTGGCATAGACAGGAAGTGCAACAGAAAACACCACAGGCAGCCGCTTGGTGCAAAGCACTCAAATTGCAATTTCGGTATGTAAACATTTTGACTAACTGCTTACATAAAACATTCTGAGGGTGGATACTGGCAGTGGAATTCCCGGCGATCGAGAATACAGGACAGGCCCCAATGTATTCTGAGTGGGTACCCAGTTCTCCCGAGAGCAGGCGTCGCTCACGTTTCAGAGAGCGCATGCCCAGTTTCCACGCAGCCTTACTTATTTTTGTGCGGGACACACAGTGCCCATGTAGTCACTCTTTTTGATAATGATGTGAAAGAAGGATTTAACAGTCGTGGTTTAAGACACAACAAGGGTAGGTGGGAGAGTGAAAAAGTGTAAAGAATAACCTGGCCCCTTCACAATGGGACCTAAAGCAGCTCTGACCATGTCCTGCAAGTCATCTCTTGAATCTTTTAGCATGTGTTCCAGTGGTTGTGAATCTCTGTCACAGAGACAGAAGATAAAGTGGAAGGTGCCCAAGTACTATTCCATGTTTGTAATCCTATGATTTTTTTAAGAAAAAAAATTATATTGTATTATTTAGGACTATTTGTGAGGTTTAAGCTTTTATTTATCTGCTTTGAGTAAAACCCCAATGTGAAACACTTGGAAGATAGCAAAATTGTCATATCGGACCCACTTCCTGTTAAAATGTAAATGTGTTGCTAAACTATGATAGGATGATACAATCTTTTCCTTTACTTTTAAAATAAAGACTTGAGCCCTGGTTGGTGTGGCTCAGTGGATTGAGCACCAGCCTGAGAACCACAGGGTCTCTAGTTCTATTCCCAGTCAAGGCACATGCCTGGATTGCTGGCCAGGTCCCCAGTAGGGGGCATGCAAGTGCAACCACACATTGATGTTTCTCTCCCTTTCTTTCTCCCTCCCTTCCCCTGTCTAAAATAAAATCTTTTTTTTTTAAAGGGTGCTTCCTAGATAGTGTTAGGCTAATTGATGAAAACTGTTATCAATCATTTTTACGCCAAAGACCTACAGGGTGTGAAATTGTGGAAACCGCTTTATCCTTTGAAGCATCCTATCCCCAAAGAATGTGAAGTGTGATCATCTTAGAAAGAATCCCATGAACTTTACATATAAATTAAGCTCCTCTTCAGAAGTTACATTATTTCCACAGAATCTTTCCAGGGAGTGTTTTTTTCTTAAGTAAATTACCTGTAAAATTTTAAATATGAAAATTTTCAAATATTCAAATAGTTGCTGAACATACATTTTTATAATCCGTAGGCTAATAAAGAGGATGGCAACTTCTGAGCACATTTTTTCACTGTGTGTTTATTGGGTTTTTTGTTTAGGACTGTCAGTGGATTAATGACTGCATATTACTATGGCTATATGATTTAGACGGCTAAGGCGCATGTTGATATAGCTTAATGAATCATTTATAAAATGGTGTTTACAAACAGGAGCCTATTCAATCCGAGCAGTTAAGCAATGTTTACCATTCCATTTCTAGCTAGTCAGTGTTCTCTGTGACCTTACAATCTGCTAATGTTTAGCACTCAATATTCTTTTTCCTAAAAAATAGAGAATGATAAACTGGTGACTCTCTGGTTTGCAGTCCAGTGCTCAATCCACTGAGCCACACCAGAGGATTTAAACTTTTTAAAATTTTCAATTCAACTAGATGGAAAACTGGTAATATTCACATTGATTTTCTAATGACTGTTATTCATTTTAAGATATCATCATTAGAACAGCTATATTTCATTTTATTGTGCATCATGTCACCTGTAGTGGGGGCGATGGCGTGGTGGCCCTTAAAAACGTAGATCCCTGTCCTAATCCCTGGAACCTATGAATGTTACCTTATTTGGTGGGGGGTGGGGGTGGTAAAGGCCTTTGCAGGTGTGATTAAGTTAGGGATTTTGAGATGGGGAAATTGTTCTGGATTATCTGAATGAGCCATAAACACCATCACAGACACACAGAAGAGAAGGCACAGAAGAGGAGGAAGCAAATGTGACCACAGCTGCAGAGATCGGAGTGATGCGGCCACCCCCGACAGACACCTGCAACTAGAAGGTGGAAAGGGGCCAGAAGAGAACCTCTCCCTGGCGCCTCTGGAGGGAGTGCGACTCCGCAGACCCCTCGGTTCCAGACTTCCGGCCTCCGGAACTGTAGGAGGCGGGCCTCTGCTGCACCCAGTCGGTGTAATTTGTTACTGCAGCGCGAGGAAGCTGACCCCTGCCCTCGGTTACACCAATTAAACCTTCTTTTTGCCTGACTTTTTCTGATACCTTTCCAGCAGGGGAAGGGAGCACTGCCTCATTACTGCCAAGTGGAAGGAGAAGTCGGGTTCATACTCAGCCGCCTCCTTTGGCACCCAAGCTGGGATGCCCCTCATTACTGCTGGGTGGGAATCAGCATTCCAGCAGCCCAGAAGGCATCCCCTGATCCCCTTCTGTCTGGGAGGGTGGGAGGGTAGGGGTACTTAGAATCCATTCCTCCTCCTCTGTACTCACTGGAACTACTTTAATTCAAGAAGTTGCCGTGTCTTGCACAGTCTGGGACACTTTGTAACTGGACTCGCCCACTTTGTTATTACCTCTCTCCAGTCCTTCCTCACAGTGCTTCCAGAGTTATCTTTTAAAAACAAATCCAGTTATTACATTCCCCACCTTAAAATCCTTTCGTGAATCCCTGTCCACTCCGGAATCTGAAGCAATGAAAGGCCTTCAGGATTCGGTCCGTAGAGAATTCCAGCACTATCTCACTCCACTGTAGACACCTCACTCCAGCCGCAGAAAACTGTTTATCCTAGAATGCAGACCCTGACAGATCTGAGGCCCTGAGTCAAAAAGAAAACAAGGGGAAAATACCGCAATAATTTTTCCCTTCTGTTTCCTCCCCCTCAGCAATCTCATGCCATTCCTCCCACGGACTGAGCCCAACCAGAAGCTGAAGCCATAGGACAAGAGAGCCTGTGTGACCCACCGCCTGGGGATCAGTCCTCGGGCTCAGAGCAGGGCAGGGAGGGCAAAAACTGCATGTAGCCAGGGAGGGGCAGCCAAATGGAGAATAACAAGCACATTGAACTTCAAGCCAACCTAAGTCCTAGAGCAGCTATGAACCAAAAGTCTTTTCTTGCCAAACACCATTCTTACCCCCCAAGATCATGAATCTTTTCTGACACATTCATCAATGTGTGAATTCCAGCACCCCAGGTCTCAATGCAAATAATATTAAGGGTGTTATACAAAATTCCATTTTTAATGGATAGTACCACTATTTTGCTCTCCATGGTTTCAAATTTCTTCATGGCTCAAAAAGGAATGAGATAATTATACCCATAATCAAAATCTGGCTGGTGTAATACAGGTGGTGAAACACATGCCCAACTTTTCTTACTGACCAAAATATCTTTTCATCCCATTTACAAGAGCCATTTCTTAGAATGTAGAATGTATTGCATTTTTAAGAATGGAATAGATAGGATTTAAATAGTTCTAGATTTTAAAAAACTTTCCTCTGGTATGCTCCTCATGATTTATAGAACTCTTTACTAAAGTAGATGCAATGACTGTATGAAATACATTTTTGAACAAGCACAACCTAGACCTCAAATGTCTGACTCAGGTTCCAGGATTTGATTTGGGAAATATACATCAGATCCACTCAACCAACCTTACAGGGACTGTATAGCTATTTTGTAGTATTAGACTTCTATATGTGTGTGTGTGTGTGTGTGTTTTACAAAGGTGGCCTTGAAGTTTTTGCACAGTTAAACTTGACGTCTTGTTATGAAATTATTTTGAACTGAAGTTGGATCACAGAAAAAATGGAGAGATGATGATTAAGCATGAGCCCTTCTTTCTATCTGTGTCTGCATGGGAACAGTCTTCTCCAAGAGGGAATTAAAGGTCAGCGTCCCTCCCTCAGACTCTCTGCAGGGTTGATTAGAGCTGGGCTTGCCGGGTGAGTGTGGGAAAGGAGAGGACTGAAGCATCGCTGAAGTGGAGGCATCTTAGCTAAGGTATCAAAGAAAGCCAAACCTGAGACTTGAGATCATTTGCAAAGAGACTTGAGAAAGAGTATTTTGTTGGGGAGTGTGATTCCATGTAGAAAAGAAAGGAGGAGGGGTACGAGGTGGAGAAGGAGGAAAAGCCAACAGAGGGAGGTGTTAGCAAACATGGCCACTGCCATGGGTGGATCCCACAGGACCATTAGTCTCAGGGATAAAAGGGAAGCATTTGTTCATTGGCTTCCATGTCTCTTAGTCAAAACTGACCCCATGGAGTGTTAATTCCCTTACACTTCTGAGTTACGAATTCATGGGCATAGGACCGTTCACACAACATCCTCACACTATATAGGCAGCCCTATCCCACACCCTTCTAACTGTGTTGTTCAAGAGGTAAGAATATTGGTCACCCAGTAATAGTCTGAGAAATCCAGGCACTGTCTGGGTTGTCCTGACTTCTGTCAAGTACCACCTAACCACTGTGCTTGGGGGTAAGGAACAGCACTTCTGCATCATTTGAGTATAAACATTTAATTCTCAAATACAGAATTAGAACATTTGGAATGACAAAAACTAAGTCACCACCAGACATTTTATTTCTGGTTTAAATATAGCTAAATAAATAAATTGGATACTTTCACGTTGGCATCACCATCCCTGACCAACTGTCCTGTCTTCTTTAGTTATTAACAGGCAGAAAAGGGAGTTGAAAATAGTGAATGCCTGGATGCATTTCACATGCAGAATATACTTATATTATTTCCTCTTTGTCACTAATCTGAAAAGATTATCTACCATAAAGCACTCTCTGAAAAGAAGAAGCCCTTGTCATCTGGACACCAAAGATAGTAAGATTAATACAGTTCAGGTTTCAGGGGTCACCTGACCATCTCTCATTCATCTTCAGAATAATATCCAAACACTTTAGAATGACATTTCAGGATTTCACAGCTGTGCCACATACTTTTGTTTCTGACTACTTTACTACTTTTCCCAGTTTGTACTTTCTAGCTATGCTAATCTACTTAGTTTCCTAAATTGACATAAAATGTTCCTATCTGCTTGCTATTTTTCCTCAATCCTGCAGTCTCAGATGCTCTGTCCCCATTGCCCTTAACATCGAAGTCTCCAAGTCTCACCCAGTGCTGCCTCTTCTACAAAACTCTTCTCTGATCCCTACAATTGTCATTTTTATCACAACTTCTGTGCTCATTCAGGGCATGACTTTTGTTTAACACATATTTTGTTGTGGCTAGTCAGTGATCGGTTAGTAGGCCAACTTCTTTTTTTTAAACATTTAAAATCGTTTTTGTTGATTCTAGAGACAGAGGAAGAAAGTGGGAGAGAGAGAAAGAGAGAGAGAGACACATTGATTGATTCGCCTGGACTGGGGATTGAACCCGCAACCTAGGTTATGTGCCCTGACTGGGAGTTGAACCCCCAACCTTTTGGTGTATAGGACAATGCTCCAATCAACTGAACCACACTGGCTAGGCCTACATCAAGTTCTTAATTGGGCAGTTCAGCATTCAGTTCAACAAATATCTACTAAACACTAACCAAATTCCAGGCAATGTACTTGATTTTGACTATACAGAAGAATAAGAGAAAGTCCTGCCTTCAAGGAGCTTCACAGCTACTAGAAGAATTAGGCATATAAATAAACCAACAGTGTACAGGGTGATAATATAAGTAACGAAAGGACACAGGAGTGTTACAAAAGAAGGGATGACTACAATTGTCTGGGATGGGAGCCATCTGAGAAGTCTAACAGAGTAGGTGATGCCTTCGTAGGATCTTAAAGGAAACGAGATGGAAAGGACATTCTATCTAGACAGAGCCACAAGGCTTGGGGACACAAAGCACAGACTGATGTTTGGGGAACTAGAGGCACTCAACATGCCTGCAGTGTAAAATTCAAGGGGCAAGTAATAAATCTTGAAGGCAAATGCTGGCTGTGACCTTTGGGTAAAATGGGAATTTGTTAAAGTTTCTTTTTTTATTTTTATTTACTTATTTTTGTTGTTCAAGTACAGTTGTCTCCATTTCACCCCACCATGCCACCTCCCCGCCCCACCCATCCCTGCCTCCCACCCTCAAACCCATCTGCTTTGTCTTTGTCCACGTGTCCTTTAGACTTGTTCCGTGTTGGCTGGCCCTTCCTCTCTTTTCCCCCACTATCTATCTCCTCCCTCCCCTCTGGTTACTGTCAGTTTGGTCTTTATTTCAATGTCTCTGGTTATAATTTGCTTGCTCGTTTGTTTTGTTGATTAGGTTCCACTTATAGGTGAGATCATATGGTATTTATCTTCCACCATCTGGCTTATTTCACTCAGCATGATGCTCTCCAGTTCCATCCATGCTGTCACGAAGGGCAGGAGCTCCTTCTTTCTTTCTGCTGCATGGTATTCTATTGTGTAAATGCACCATGGCTTTTTTATCCACTGATTTACTGGCGGGCACTTAGGTTGCTTCCAGCACTTGGTTATTGTAAATTGTGCTGCTATGACCACTGGGGTGCACAGGTTCTTCTGAATTGGTGTTTCAGGATTCTTAGGGTACAATCCCAGCAGTGGGATCACTGGGTCAAAAGGCAGTTCCATTTTTAGTTTTTTGAGGAAATTCCATACTGTTTTCCACAGTGGTTGCACCAGTCTGCATTCCCAACAGGGCATTAGGGTTCCCTTTGCTCCGCAGCCTCACCAGCACTTGTTGTTTGTTGATTTGATTATGATGGTCATTCTGATTGGTCTGGAGTGGTATCTTACTGTGGTTTTAATTTGTATCTCTCTGATGGCTAGTGATGCTGAGCATCCTTTCACATGTCTCTGGGTCCTCTGTCTGTCCTCCTTAGAGAAGTATCTGTTCAAGTCCTTTACCCATTTTTAAATTGGGTTATTTGTCTTCCTGGAGTGATGTGAGCTCTTTACATATTTTGGAGATCAAACCCTTGTCTGAGGTATCATTTGCAAATATATTTTCCCTTACTGTTGGTTCTCTCTTCATTTTACTGCTGTTTTCTTTAGCCATGCAGAAGCTTTTTATTTCGATGAGGTCCCATTTGTTTATTCTTTCCTCTATGTTCCTTGCTCTAGGGGACATATCATTGAAAATATTGCTGTGTGGAATATCTGAGATTTTCCTGCCTGTGTTCTCCTCTAGGACTTTTATGGTATTGCAACTTATATTTAAGTCTTTTATCCACCATGAATTTATTTTTGTGTGTGGTGTAAGTTGGTGGTCTAGTTTCATTTTTTTTTTGCAAATAGCTGTCCAGATCTCCCAACACCATTTGTCGACGAGGCTATTTTTATTCCATTTTATGCTTCTGCCCCCTTTGTTGAATATTAATTGACCACAGAGACTTGGGTTTACTTCTGGGCTCTCCAGTCTGTTCCATTGGTCTGTGTGTCTGTTCTTATGCCAGTACCACACTGCTTTAATTATAATCGCCTTGCAATATAGTTTTATATCAGGTATTGTGATCCCTCGTACTTTGTTCTTCTTTCTCAAAATTTCTGCAGCTACTGGGGGTCATTTATGTTTCCATATAAATTTTTGAAATGTTTGTTCTATACTGAGAAATATGTCATTGGTATTTTAATAGGGATTGGGTTGAATCTATAAATTGCTTTGGGTAGTATGGATACTTTGATTATGTTAATTATTCCAGTTCATGAACACAATATATGTTTCCATTTATTTGTGTCTTCCTTAATTTTTTTCTTTAATATTGTGTAGATTTCTGATTGCAGGTCTTTACCTCCTTGGTAAGGTTTATTACTAGGTACTTTATTTTCTTGTTGCTATAGCAAATGAGATTTTTTTTCCTGATTTCTGATTCTGATATTTCATTGTTGGTGTATAAAAATGCCTTCAATTTCTGAATATTAACTTTGAATCCTGCTGTTTTGCCAAATTCACTTATTAGGTCGAGTAGTTTTTGGGTAGAGGCCATAGGATTTTCTAGGTACACTATCATATCATCTTCAAACAGTGATAGTTTTATTTCCTCATTTCCAATTTGGATGCCTTTTATTTCTTTTTCTTATCTGATTGCTGTGGCTAGGACTTCCAATACTATATTGAATAGAAGTGGTGAAAGCAGTCATCGTTGTCTTGTTCCTGATCTTAGTGGGAAAACTTTTAGTTTTTGTCCATTGAGTATGATGTTGGCTGTAGGTTTCTCATATATGGCCTTTATTATGTTGAGGTATGCTCCCTCTACTCCCACTTTGCTGAGTGTTTTTTATCATAAAGAGGTGCTATTGTTGAAGACTTTCTATCATGTGCTGCATATCACTATAGGTAGGGACACAAATTTAAAATATACATAATTCTAACAGCAGGGCATTCTGTGGTTTGGAGTGAAGGAGAAGCATTTAAAGAAGTAATTACCCAAATATTTAAGATATGCCCCTGTTCTTTTTATATACATTTAGTAAAATGACTGCTATTTATTCTGCTCATCTGTATTATTATTCACTGGGTCACACAAATAAATGACTATTTCTAAGACTAGGGTTATGTATGTATTATGACAGTAGAACATGAATAAAAGCTCTTGGTTAGTTAATACAAATTAAGCAATATTACAGACTTTTGCTCCTTTTATTAGAGATCTACATCAATGAGGTACCAATTGGATTTCCAGCAGGAATGCTTACCACTACTACGACACTGTACTTTCAGGATGGCTTGTATTTATCAAATTTTTGATGAAAAGGAATGACAAACACATATGGAATCCATATAAAAAGCTGTTTGAGAAAAAGAACAAACTACGTTTCTCTTACTTTAAAAATATATTTTTTGGATAGCAATCTGCACAATGAAAAGAACAGAGAACTAATCGTTATAATTCTAATTGTGATTTCCATTCCCTAGAAGTATCTTAAATAATTTCCAAGCATGCTAACTGAATGACAGACTTATGGAATTTCCCTTCAATTCAATTTGTTCTTTGTAAATGTATTTGCCACTTGTTTTGCTTATTGTTAACACATGAAGAGTTGCTAGGCAGCATTTCGTGAGGATGTTTTTATATTTGAAGAAATGAACTGTGAATGGCAGTGAGTTTTAACCTGGTAAAAATTTGTTGTTGTTCCAGCTTTTACCTAAAATTATTTTCATTTTTCTGATTTGTTCATGATAACATTATCACGGGTGGAAAATGTAATTTTCCCCCAGGTATGACACACCAGGTTAACTATTTACACAACTTATAAAAAATAGTTTAGAACAAAAATGGATGGTTGTTGGCACATTTTTTCTACTGGTTTTTAATGATTTTCACCTGTGATAATAAAATACTTGTAACATCATAAAAATGCTAATGTGTGGTCATGTTGGCACCTGCCTTTATGGAGATAGCATGATTCCTAGTATTCTTACCACCATTGCTGCACATCTATGGAATTCAAAAGCTGGGAGTGTCCTTAATGGCTGGCCATCCATTAGGATTGGAAAACCGAGGCCCAAAGAGGTTACGTGTCTCATACTAAACCACCAATTTAGTGGCTGAGCCACAGCGGGGCTCAGATCTTTTGGTGCTGTGCCTTCCCACCACACAGATACCATTATCTTCTCTGTCAAACATAGAGGTCATCTGGGTGGCCGGTGCATTCTGGCGCTGGGCAGTGCACAACCCAGCAGCCTAGTCCTTGTTCTGGCCAGGGTTTTTAGTCTAAAGCAGGCGACACTACAAAAGGATAAATGCAAATGCATAAAGGTAAGTAACATAGAGTAGGGGTGGATATTACATGATGAATGGGCCCTACTGTGTACTTTCCAAGTCTATGTTATGCATGGAGATGAAGGTACGCGAGTTCCGGGGGAAAGCTTTGTGTTTAAAGCATTGTATCTTGTTTTAATCCTTACACTCTTAGAAGATATTATTATTCCTATCTTATAGGTGAGGAAACTGAGGCACAGAGAGGTTAAAAAACTTGCGAATGTCACACAGCTACTAAGAGGCACTACCTGGACTCAAAATACAATACCCACTGATGATGTATCTCAATCTTTTGTGACTTGCAACCCCCCCTTATGGAACTCCATTAGGAATTCCCTTAAATTGTCTCACTTTTTGTGCATGCCATATGATTAAGTGATTACATAAAGTACTTACTTACTACTGTGATAATCTTGTGTCAATCAAACAGTAATCTAGGTGTTGCTGTGAGGGCATTTTGTAGAAGTGATTGATATTAAGTAGATTATTCTATTGGGTGGGCCTCATCCATTCAGTCGAAAGGCCTTACTACCAAAACTGAGGTTTCCCTGTGGAAGTAAAAATGCTGTCTGTGGACTGCAGGGTCAGCTCCTGCCCAAGGACTTCCAGTGCGCTGCTGACTGGCCCTGTGTACTCTATCATTCAAGCAGTTCCTCCAAATCATTCTCTGTAGACATAACCTGCTGGTTGTTTCTCTGGGAGGAACAGAACTGATACAACTCAACTGTTATTTAAGATTATATTACACAGCAAACAGAATTGTTAATATTCCTTGTAATATATATATAACTTTAAATCTTTTTATTTAATAAAAAATCCCTATTTAATTTACACTAAATGTATATTATTAAAAAATGTATGATTCTCCCCCCCACCCCAAATTAGTTCATGTTTGGTTTGGTGATCAAGTAAACAATAACATGAGTAAATTTAATGATGGCATCCTTGCTGGTGTGGCTCAGTGGATTGAGTGCCCGCTTTCAAACGGAAAAGTCGCCAGTTCAATGCCCAGTCCGGGCACATGCCTGGGCTGCAGGCCAGGTCCCCAGTTGGGGGCGTGGGAGAGGCAACTGATTGATGTTTCTTTCTCCTTCCCTCCCTCTCTCCCTAAAAATAAATAAAATCTTTTTTTAAAATGTTGTCTTACTGTGTCAAAGTAGACAAAATTGCTATGCCCTGATGCTTACGCTTTACTTTTTATAAAAAAACAATTGCTTGTTTTTTACAAATAATTTTCCAGTTTTGTTTGTAAATAATGGAATTCTCAGGCTGCCCTTTCAAGCACTTTGCGTTTCACGTGGTGGGAGAGGAAGAGCCCAACTTCTGATTTTAAAACTAACACTCCTGGGAAACCGCTCAGCCCTGATAATGCCAACAGGGCCTCTTGCTTGAATAGATGTTTATAACAAACTACCTTGCAAGTTTGATATGAAATACCTGGCAGTGTTAAAACACCTGAATCTGCCCTGCCGTAAAGGTGGACATAGGCACGTGTGGTGGCTGAGCACTTGAAATGTGGCTAGAGGAAGTGAATTTTAAACTGTATTTAATCTCGATTAAATTTTACATTGAATCGACAGTTGACTCATTTTTAGTAACTCGGTATGTTTGAAATAACGAGTATGTGAATCTTTTTCAATGGCAAATTTAATAAAGTCTAAATACAGATCTGGTATTACCAATGAAAATTTAGCATTCAAATAGAAACTTGCACTAAGGGTAAAAAACACATTCATTTTAAGCTTAGTACCAAAAAAAAAAAAATCCAACAACAACAACAAAAAAAGGAATTTAGAGAAGTATTTGAGATCTTGCTCCCTGGCGTAGGTCTTTAGTTTGGCTCAAATAAGCTCTTACAAAAATTTTTAGAAAGAAAAGGAAAGGTGGAAAGCAGGGAGAAAAATACCTCATAAGACTTTATTTACTAATATTTAGAAGAGATTGCACTTGACTAAGTACATTAAATAATTCAGCAGTTTCTTCATAATTTTTTAAAGAAGTGATTACTATAAAATTTAAAATTACATATGGCTCTCATTCTTTTTCTAGCGGACAGCAATGACCTAGAAGGCCGGGCAAACGGAAACGGAGGCATGAGGTATTAAGTTCCTGTGAAGCCTCGCGGTGTTTAACATGTAACGTTGAGCCCTGGCTGGTGTGGCTCAGTGGATTGAGGCCAAACCTGGGGAACCCGAAGGTTGAGGGTTCCTTCCCTTCCGCGTCAGGGCACATGCCTGGGTTGTGGGCCAGGTCCCGGTGGGGGTCGTAGAAGAAGGCAACCAACCGATGGATGTTTCTTTCCCTCTTCCCCTGTCTCTAAAAATTAAATCTTAAAAAAAAAGTAAACTTGGAATTACCCATCCTGATTATAGTATCACGTGTTGTTTTTATAAACTCAAGTTCTTTTTGCAGCATGGAGGACTAGAATAATTGTTCCGATAAAAGATAAAAGAAATGGACGTAGCAGCTGAATTGTAAGGTGAGGTTTCAGACTTGTCACTTTTCGGGCTTGACTTCAGGCTCAGAAAATGCAAACTATCCCAGGTTTCTAGCCTCGCCACAGCATTGCAGCTCCCAAGGCAAGTGGCTGGCCGCTCTGCCAAAACCTGTGGCCTTCCCCGGAAGGTTTTCCTCCTAAAGGACAGCCGCCACAACTCCGCGCTCAGGTTCCGAGCCCAGGGCCAAAGGCGACACGGAAAAGACAGTCGTAGAGGTGGACGTGCCTAAGAGCCACAAGCCGAAGTCGCTGGGCGGATGGACAGCGAGCCACAAGAGACTGCAGCAGGCCGCCTGAAGAACGTCAGACTCCAGGCGCGCCGTGAGCAGAGAATGCAGGACCACTCGCTCCGCCGGAGGCGGGCCCTACGCCCTTGCCAAATCCCGGAGCCGGGCTGATGACGAACACAGGGCGCGACGCACGCACACGCCGCCCCGTACTCTCACGACGGTGCGTGCAGGGAGCGCGAGGGAGCCCCGGCCGTCACTGGCGCGACCAGCGTTCCCCCTCCTCCGCACCCTGTGCTCCCGCCACCTCGCCAACTCCGCGCCCGCCTCCCGCCTCCGTCCTAGGCCTTCGACGCAGCGAGGCTCCCGGCCTCGCTCCTGTCTCTTTAAATGGTGGGGTCAGCGGGCCGCCCCTGCAGCGGCTGCTTGGGTGGCCCCGCGCGCCGCTATTGAGGGGCGAACCAAGATGGCGGCGGCTTTGGCTCCGTGAGGAAGACGGAAGAGGCGGTGGCAGCGGCGGAGGAAAGAGACTTCCAATAGGCCTGGAGCGCTCGGCGCCTGGGGGCTGTAGGAGTCGCCCGCGCAGCGGAGGCGCCTGCAACGGGAGCAGGCGCCCGTCGGCTTCAGACACTTGAAGCAGGCGAGAGGAGCAGAGCCACCGGCTGCGGTGGCAGGGCCAGGTAGAAGGAAGGAAAACATGGCGGCGGCGGCCTGAGGAGGCGGTGGTGGCGCGGGAAGCGGCTTCGCGGACATCATGGTGGAGGCGGGAGCAGGGCATTGACCGGCGCCCCGACTTTCTATAGCGGCGGGGCGGGAGGCTGCGAAGCGCTACGCGCCCCCTCGGGGCCGCCGGGCTCGCCGGGCCTGGACAATAGCGCCAAGGTATTGGAGGCGAG
Source organism: Carollia perspicillata (assembly GCA_004027735.1). Taxonomy (NCBI): domain Eukaryota; kingdom Metazoa; phylum Chordata; class Mammalia; order Chiroptera; family Phyllostomidae; genus Carollia; species Carollia perspicillata. The sequence continues at coordinate 7,094 of PVKM010015348.1, read as the reverse complement.
AAAAAGCGGGGACCCAGAGTTCGGGCCCGGGAACGGGCCATGCGGGAGGCAGCACGGCCCCGCGGCGGCCAGCGGTGGCAGTGAAGCCGGCGAGCCCTCCGCTTGCGGGCGTCCTCCCGCCTACCCCGGACCTCCTTCCCGGGCGACTCCGGCGGGGCCTCTGCCCCGGCCCCTGGGCGGCACGATGACCGACACTCGGCGGCGGGTGAAGGTTTACACGCTTAACGAGGACCGGCAGTGGGACGACCGGGGCACCGGGCATGTGTCGTCAGGCTACGTGGAGCGGCTGAAGGGCATGTCCCTGCTTGTCAGGGCCGAGAGCGACGGTAAGTGAACCCCTTCGCGGCGGGACGCGCGCCTTCCTCGATCCCGGGCCACCTCCCTGGTTTTTCCGGGCCAGTGGCCCTCTTACTACGAGGACGGAGGGAGTGGCGACTGCCACCTCGGGGGAGGGCGGGCCACCGTCACCCCAGACCCCTTGGAGCTGCACGGAGAGCGCCCGGGATGTCTCTTTCCGAGTGTCCAGTGGTACTTGGGGGTACGAGCGGAGCCGGGCACGTTTGGGCTGTGCCGCCCTGGCGTGTGGAGAGGCTGGGGACTTGGGATTGGTGTCCGGACGGTGCTGTTCTTTCGCGCTACGGTGACCTTGAGAAAGGCACTGATTAATCCGATCTGCCTCCTTAGTGCGCCCATCTGTAAAGCAGGCGTGAAACTTTTTTCGGAGGTAAGAAAGTTCTCAGCTGTGTCACTCTTTGGAAAACATTTCACTGTGCATTAAGAAGCAAAAACAAAAACACTTCTGCATCTTTCTGACCCTGTTGCAGGTTGGCAACACCGGTTCAAGGTTCTGGCAACTCAGCGGGCAGCAGAAAAATGCATGCCCCTTTGCCGGGAGAAGATTAGATTTGTGTTCGCCAGTGTTCGTTTTCCTTTTCATTAGTAACCAGAATTTTGTGTGTTGTTTCACTGCGTAAACGTCTTGCAAGTTTGGAATCGCTTTATGGCAGTTTTTTTGATTGCTTAAAAGTGCATTCACTGTTTGATTCAGTTAACAGGTGGGGAAAAGTTGGCAGGTAATCTTTAAAACCATCCCAATCTGCCCTGGTGCCTGTGCTTCATGTGTTTGGAAACAGCCCTCAAGGTTCAAAGACCTATTTGTTTAAAATAAATGTTTCACAATTTTAGAGACTTACTCTCTTTTATGATTTCCACTTCCCTCTGGGCATACGGTGAATTTCACTTTAAGAAAACGTCCATGTCAGATAAAACTGTTTTCAAATTGTTTTTCCTGGATTTGAAAATTTGCCTTAATTTATATGTAATTTTATAGTAGCTATTTCAGTTTATTATGCTTGTAGTTACTCTGTATCAATGATTACAAACTCGTTTCAAAGAATTTTAATTGGACTGTCTTGAAGACTCTGGGAATTTTGATTTTCAATTTGAATTGAAAAACAGTAATTTGGAGTATATTGCCAACAGGTTATCTTAATTTGGCTACCCAAAATAACTTAAAACGGGAGAAAGAAATTTTTCCTTTTGGGAACATTAAAAGGGTCCTGAATGCATCAGGCGTATTTTTCTGAGGCTTATTAAAATATATGTTTGAATGTTGTATCTATTACAGAGTAACCAACCACTCCAACCTCTACATCTTGGGATGCTTGGAAAATGTGTTAGGTAGTAATGAGGGAAGCATGGGCTTTGCTGTCGGTTCAGTTAGCTTCTGAGATGAAAGTGTGTGTGTAGGTTTGACAGCAAGTCTCAGATCTCATAATTTAAGATAAAACCTTTTCATCATGTGTTTAATTGGACTCATTATACAGAATCTTTTGTTTAAAGTATGTTTAAGCATTAAGTCTCAATGTCATACTGTCATAGGGAATCATACTCTTCTAACATAATACAGGAATCTTTTTTTTTTTTTTTTTACCACTTTAGAGATAGCCTCTAGCCTCCCCTCCCTTTCTTTGGAAGGTTTGGGGCCATGCAATGAAGCAGGTTAAATGGCTGAAAGAAAATGGATTTAATTTTTATCTAATAGGGAAAGAGAAATGAAATAAGTTAACTGATGTGCCCTTGTTAAATTTACATTGTAAGGAAAACTTAAGTCCAAAGAGTAGACTTAGAAAATTCTCAAATACTTGTGAAATATTGTTGTAAATAATCTGTTGTTTGATAAATAATGTTTTTTCTAACAAGAAAACTGCAAATGGAATATGAAAAAAATTTTGAGTACCTACTGTGTGTCAGACCACTTGTGTCCTCTGGTATAGGACTACTATTATTAACTTTATTCTGTAGATGGGAAAACAGGCTCAGAGAGGCTAAATAACAGCTTGGTTAGGGAGCAAGGTCAGTGTTCAAACTGGATTTGAGCGAGATATCTAGTCTATGGCTTGGAACTAGTATTATCGGTTATTTTATTAACTGTTTACAGTGTGTCTTAAATTCCCATATTGCCTGCTTGCATTTGCTTCCTTATGCTTAGACTCAATGCAAAGAAAATAAACACAACTTTCTGACTAAAGATTTAAAATTATAGTTTATCTCCAGGCCACATATGGGAGATTTTGTATTGATTGCAGTTTTGGGTTATTCATTATTGTGTGCTCTCCTCATTCTCCCTTATAATATAACTGAGCATTTTCTTTTTATTATGATGAGCAAAACAGAAAGTATTTCTGATTTTCTATAAAATGGGTCATTTATCTTGTTAGAGGAGCTTATATATACACTGGTATGGAAATGAGAAATACAACTTCAGAATGGAAGTAACTGGGGCCTCCCTGTTACAGGGGACATCTGACTCGGTGAGCATGCTGCCTCCCCCTGAAGTGGAGTGGGTTGGCAGACCTGTAGTGCATTTTGCCTTGAAGATGATAGGATGTCCCATGAAGCCCCTGAGCCCATTTTTCTGAATTGGCATTCTTACTTAATAGGTTCGTGCTGGCAAGATATGTTATAGGAGCATGTATTTTTTCTTTAATGAGATAGTTTACCTCCTCAGGTATTATTATCATAGCTATGTACCTGCAAAGTTCCATCTTCCAATAAAGATGACTTAGTATTTTTCTTCTTTCAGCTAATGCTCTGCCTATTAACTTCCTGAAGTGAGGGTTAACCCTAACTTGTCCTCTCACTTTATGGTCAAACTGTTCTACTTTTCTCTGTTATGGTCTTTACCAGCTCTGCCTGCCAACTTGAGAATTGATAAAGAAATCGGAAGTTCTCTGCACACTGAAGGATGTCTTTGAACATGAAGTCATATCCATGCTCTTTACTCTGGATTACATGCCAAGCATCAATGATAATGTTCTTATATTTGGTTTTTGCCTTAAGTTTTATAAAGTATTTTTTACATTTCAAAATAGTTTTAACTGTTATCTGACTTCACTGTTTCAGAGTTAGAAAGATCCAGTTCTCACTGGGGCATGAAGAAAATGAGACCCAGGGAAATGTTTTGGTTGTGGTGGCACTGCTAGCTAATGATAAAAACTGTAATCCTGTGCTTCTACCTCTTGGTAGAACTTGGTTGCCTCTGTCTCTGCTATAATTAGAAAAGAAGGTCAGAACACTTTGGGTGGGAAAGTCTTTTTTGTTTTGTTTTGGCTGCTGTGGTGAGAGAAATGAACAGAGAGCATCAGCATTTTTACTGCTATTCTTACAAATCAGTAAGTATAGAATCTTGCATACAGGGAGCATTCCAAATTTAGCTACCAAGAAGAGCTTGGTGTCAGTACTGGGAGAAAGACTTCATTTGGAATGTTGATTGAAATATTTTTTTTTTTCTTGGACCTACTTTGTAGAAAATGAATAGGCTTAGGGTAACCAAACCCTTATTTGTCATCTGTTCTGTGTGATAACGGAGTGTAGTGAAGACTTGACACAGGTATGGAACCTTTTAATGTAATGTTGCCACTTTGTTTTTTCCCCTAAACCCTTATTTCAGTTTTTAAATGCCGTGGGTGTTCCATTATTAATGGGTCCACAGAAATCAAGAGAGAGGGACTTGGAACACAGACCTGCTCTAGGTATGAAGTATATACTAGTCTTTTATCCAGAGGAGATTTTTGGACTTCTTTCACTCATTTTTTATGGCATTTCTTCCTGGTACTTAAGCTACTGTCTTTAGCTTTGAGCATCGATAAGAACAATATACTGGAGAAAGCTAGAGGTTGAACTGCTTCTTTGGGAGGGACGGAGCTGGAGCTATTCATTCTGAAAATCCTCAAGTGTTTATGTGAATCTAAACTGAGGCCAGGGCCTAAGTTTCTTAACCCCACACCAGATACCCCATACTACTTGAATCTGATTGGTTGGTTGTTGGTTAATATTGAAAATAGAACCACAGAAGTTACAGAAACTCATAACAGGTCATTTCTTCAGTGAAAGGAAATGATATCTTCCAAATAAATGAATTTTCTAGCTAAATAAGACTGTATACCAGAGGTTAAAGCTCCCACCAGTTTTCATATGTTTCCTCAATATATGCTAGAAAGTTTTTCTTAAGTAACGTGATGATCGTGCATTGGATAACCTTTCATTCGTAATGTGCTTCTGGATCATCATCAATACTAATTTTTCTGTTCAACAGATTTAAAAATATTTACATGAGTGTATAAATATGTTTGTTAGAGTAGGAATCAAACAAGCCGTTCGCTAGCTGCATCCAGGCTGACTTAAACTCTTTTGGAATGGTAGTTTAGTCTGCACTACCAACTACCTTCACCCCCTTCCTGGGAGGTGTTTGTTTTGCAGGGTGTGTTGGGGGGGTTGGCAACAGGATTAAAAAAAAAAAAAGAAAGAAAAGCTCTCACATTTCATTTTACAGGAGGAACCAAAATGTCATGAAGCAGAGAGGGGTCATTTTTGATGACCTAATTATTTATACTCATAATTGTACTATTTGTTTTATTGTCACTTTTTCTTGCTGTGTGTGACTGCTTCTGCCTGCGGTTGTCTTGGTGATGTTCTGAGGGGCATTTCCCTTCCTCTACTGTGGTGTTGGGGTGCACAGATCTGTCTCATCCACATGTAGAGGAGTGTTCCACTGCGTATTTAATTTACACAGTGCACTGTTCGGCGGCATTTCTCAGACTTTTTTCCCAGGATACCTTTATACTCTTAAAATTGAGGATCCCCAAAAGCTTTTGTTGATGTGAATTGTATCTATTAATATTTACCATATTAGAAATTAAAAGTAAGACTTTAAAAAGCTCCCTTAAAACAAATTTAGTGAGTAGAGTGTCCTTATTTCACATTTTTACAAATCTCTTTAATGCTTGGCCTAATTTTTTTTTAAAGAAGGGTTCTCATCTTCATTCAGCCTGGTACAATACCACAATATGGACACTGAGAAAAACAAGAGTGAAAAATGCAAATTGCCTTTTAGTAATATGAATATAGTTTTGATTTTCCAGACCCTGTAAGGCCCCCACACTTTGAGAACAGCTGGCATGGAGGTTGTTTCTAGTTTTTTACCATTATAAACACTGCCAGTGACATATTTATTCATATACTTGGCACCTATGTGAGGATGTAAGATAATTTCCTAGAAGAATGGTTGGCCTAAAGAGGAGTATGTTTTGAAAAGCTTGATAAAGACAAATGACCCTCCAAAAAGATTCTGTTGGTTTTGAGTCTTAGTAATAGTCGATAAGATTTATGGACCCTCTTTTTATTTATTTTTTTGAAGACGTATATGTGCAAATAGTGGCTTGGAGGCCTACCAGAACTTCTTGGAGACAGACTGCACAAGCACTTGCTGTGCAGGTGTACTCTTCAGTTCACCTGAGCACGGCTGGTTTGCTAGTGGTCTGAAGGACAGATTCTGCAGTGACTGATTTAATCACATGTGTTGATGCATTCTGCTTAGCTCGATCACTCTCTTGGTTTTTCTTTGTGTCTCCATATTTCTTTCCCAAATGTTCAGGTTGGAAGTGGGAAGTCCTTTCTCAGGTCTTAATATTGGAGTTTGCTGTGTAGGCTTGTCTTTCTCTGGTCTGTGTGAGAATGTCTTTCTCAGATGGCATGAGGAGGAAGAGTCACTGGGAGGGCGAGCGTGAATTCCTCTAGGAGGATAAGGGCATCGGCTTCTTTCCAGAGAATGAATGTGTTTCTTAAATAAGTTGTAGTGGTGGGCTGCCTTATCTGTGTGCTTCGGTTATTATTAAGATGATACACTGGTCCTTCTCATTATCAAAAGCATGTATACCCCCTTGATGAGAAGAACCATTTCTACCTCCCTTAATGTTGCTTAAGGTCTGCTAAGGATCATCTTCCTCAGTTTTCCCTTTGTCTCTGCAACTATGATAAATGCCTCTCACCTACAGTTGAACTGTACATCTGCATCCATACTCATATTACTGGGATGGGAGCATTGTTCCCAGTACTGTAGCTATGGCAACTGATACAGGTAAACTTGTTGGGGGAACGGTTGGGTTGATGCATACTAACACTCAGCTGGATCTTTTCAGTTGATTGGGGAAGTGCTCATAACTTGATCCAGTAGAAACTAGAAGGTGGAGATGAGGAACCTAATAGATGAACTAGAAATGTGTCTTTTCATTATTATTTCACTTAACCCCCAAACTAAAAAGCTATTTGCCCTCTACAACCTCTACTGATCACTGAGGGAAGATGGTATTGGGGACCAGAGCTGGACTTCTGAAAGTTGTATCTTAGACCGAAGCCCTGGGATATGGCTGAAGTGGGTTTCAGGAAACATACTTTATCCTAACATTTTGAATGGCACCCCCCCCAAAAGAATAAACTTGCCAGTGCCAGAAGCTTCTAGTATGTTTTAGCCAGAGCTTTGGGAGGGGACACTTCAAATATTCAGCTTGTGATTTTTCCTTTGTTATTACCCTGACCCTGTAACCCTATGGAGAGAGGTTTTTTTTTTTTAACTTTTTTATTGATTATGCCATTACAGTTCTCCCATTTCCCCCTTCATTCCCCTCCACCCTGCCAACCCCCTCCCACCCACACTCCCCCTCTTTAGTTCATGTCCATGTATCATAAGTTCTTTAGCTTCTACATTTCCCACACTACTCTTGCCCTCTCCCTGTCTATTTTCTCCCCACCGTCTA
>PVKM010015347.1:0-27972 GCA_004027735.1 Carollia perspicillata | reverse complement strand
AAGTTATAAAATTTTTCTAATTTAATATTAGAAAATATAATATGCTCATTATAAAAAGTGAGTATATCTATCAAAATGTCTATATTTTAATCTAATTGCATTTAATATATATGCTTCCATTAAATATTAGTGTAATTAATATCCTCCAAATTTTCCTTTCTGTCATCTGTATGCTTTGCCTCCTTCTGATATTTTTTCTCCTCAAATATGCTGACATATACAATCAGTAAAAGAAAAATAGGACTAAACCTATAATCATTACCTATAATGATTATACCTTTCTTGCAAATCTTGCAAAGATCTGATAATGGCAAATAATCAAAGAATCATTACCTAGATAGTAGGCCCTTGTGCTCCTCTAAATAAATCTGTTTATCAGTAAACATAAAGTGTAATATTTATATGATGTGACAATTTACCAAAAAATTTCAGTGGATATTTATTTTCTTTATCCTTTTCGAACCTCTGGGAAACAGGTAAGGCAGGGAATTTTCTCCTCCTCACAGAGGAAGAAACTAAAACGCAGAAACACTAAGCCTCATGTCCAGCAGAGCTGGTCACAAGCCCAACTCTGCTGTAGTCATTCCATTCAATATTTCACATTGCAGAAGGTAATGCTTCTGAGGACACTGCTACATCCATTTACAAAGTCCACAGACTTCGGATATACTTGTTTGGCAAGTTCATTGTCAGCAGGCTTACGAAAATGTAGCAGTTACTCAGTTAATGTAGCCCTGCAAGACATATTTTTAAGCCCACTTTTATCTATATTACTGGATTCTATATTAAGATTCTTATATTACAAGTGACTTACTTATTCGTTGATTTATTCATTATTTCAATAAAAATAATTCGAACACCAACTGCCTTGGGAGCTTCTGCGTTTGCGAACGTCGGGTCGGAAAGCTGTGAGGAAGGTGGAAGGATGAGTATGGAACAAACCTCGCCTTCCAGACGGGACCTTCCAACAGAGCAGGAGAGAGATGTCATACACACATCTCAAAGAACACCCGGGCATGGCCTGTGCTCCTACAAGTTCATGGTGCCCAGGAGGGGACTGCATGTTCTAGCAGGTGTTGAAGGTTACAACAGCCCACGGGGTATCGTGTTCCTTTAAATGCAGGTCTGGAGTAAATCCAGATCAATTAAACGCGAGAGGCCTGTCTGCAGCAGCCCGCTTCCCTCCTTCAACCAGAGCCTACCCTGAAACCACCCACCCTGATCCTGGTGGTCTTCCTTGGTGGTGACACAGCTTAAACTTCTGCATAATCCCTCTTGATATCACCCCTGTTTCCTCTGCTCTAATGGCTTGATACTGAGTCCCTTTTGCTTTAATTTAACTCTCACACCATTTTTAGATAAAGCTGTGTTTTCTTTCCTGGTGCTAAGCCCACCAGACCTTTCTTTCATGAAGCCTATCAAAGTCCTGGTCCGCTCACCATCTGTTGCTCTTGCCACCTCTGGACTGAGTGATGGCAGAGATGCTCCCGGAAGAGGCAGCTCCTTCTCAGGACCATGAAAGGCATTTTTTGCCTGATAGTATGGAGCGGGGAGACATCCCACAGAGAGGGAATGTCATGGCTAACTGGGTCTTCTCAGCCTAAAAGGTAAGGTTGGAGGGAAGTGAGAATATAAAAGTAAGCACAGAATATTAGGGACGGCCTTGGATGCCCATTAGGGGCTTTGGTCTCCGTTAGGTAATGGGATCTGCAGAATATATTTTGTTTGTTTTCAGCAAAGGAAAATGTGTTTTAGCATATCTAATGATCAGCTGTAGTAAAAGCCTATGAAAAAAGCTTCAGGCACTCAAGAACCCTAAGAGCCACACATTTACAACCAAGGCACTAATATAAATGATTTATGAAGGCTGACAACCAGGTTGTGAAACCTAGAAAAGTAAAGCTACCAAAGCCCTGCTGAAACAGTCACCCACTGAATATGTATTTAGTAATAAGCTCCTTCTCACTGTGGGAGGCTGTTGGGCACTGAGGAGATCCGAAGTATAAGGTACGGCTTCCACTCTCAGTGGGTCTGGGAGCAGCTCCCGATTGATCTTGCTTCCCTTGAACCTCCATAGGGTGGCAGGTGGCACCAGAGTAGAGCGCAGAAGGTCACTGAAGGGGCAGGTAGGTTATCTGCTTACCCGAGAGCCAGTCTCCAGAGTGTATCCCCCCAGTTTCCTGTGATATTACCTTTGAAACATCAAAAACAGGCCTGCTATTGTTTAAGATGTTTTGTCGAATTAATTTGGTATATTCCAATCCAGTCTGAAATAAACATTGTTATAGTTGTAGGAAGCTTACATCTAAATCATCTACTGTCTAAATCAGCCCTTTAGTTATGACCACAGATGCTCTCACAGATGCCATTACCTGAGACTGAAAGGTCAGCTCTAGTTTGGATCATTTTATAAAACAAGAGAAAGATGTTTTCTTTAGAGCCTTGGCCGGTAATTCATAAATGTATTTTTTCAGGGCACATGTCTATGAGAAAATTTCAGTGGAAATCTCAGAATTCCTTTTGTGGGGGGGAACCTAACTAAAGGGTCTTCAACCCTATGAGAGAATGTTGCTTTACTATTCTCAGATATTTGAAGGAGGCAGTGGCTCAGAATCAGTGCCCGAGGGTACAGATGCTCACTTAAGCAGAGAGGAGGAAAAAAACGAAAAGAAAAAGTCAGCCTGAAACAAAGGAAAGTGTCAGAGTAAAATCACAAGAGAATAAATAGAAAACATATTTTGCTCTGAAATGTGAATAAGTGATAAGATTCAAATGCACACTTAGAAGGGGACTATTAGAAACACAGGGTAAAGCCTCACTCTCCATTTGAAATGTTCTAAGAGGTTAAGAATGAGCAGCCGAGTAAAATATCTTTGCAGCCCTTCCCAGACCATTATTACATGGATGATCACAATTTTATTACTACTATTTGTCCCATCCTATGATATTGCTGACCAATGACTTGACATTTGGGATGGAAGATTAGAGAGTGGGGGTCAAGGTACTGGGCATTCTTTTAGTCCTCAAAAGAGAGACAAGTTAGACTGTCCATCTCCTCCAAATATTTTTTTCAAACAGCAACTCTTTCCAGTGGTTTCATTTGAAGTATGCCCAGATGGCGTCCAAACTGGCAAACTAGTGACAGGGAGAAGAGAGAGCACTGACTGTACTAAACAACTACGAAGACATCAAGGGCCCAACAGTTTACTGCATAGCTTAAAATTCATTGTCTAATAAAACAAGCCTATAAATTAGATAATGCAGTCTTCGGTGTGTAGATAAAGAATCTAAAGCTCAGAAAAGCCCGTGGTGTTTCCTTAAATCAAAATTAGTAAGTGGAGGTGTCAAATTTACACCTACAACAGTGGTAACTGAACTTCACAGCACGTGGTCACTGCAGTGTACTTAGCAACTTCCTGATAGGGAAACAGGAAGACTGAAGCATAAGTACATATGAAGGTGTTTAATTGTAAAGTAAACTTTTTTAAAATCTCTTTATATGTTTTCCTTAACATTGACTTTCCTTAACACTCAGCAGAACTTTTCCTGGGTATTTGCTGAATTTTTCCTTTAGTAAATTTTACACATACAATGCCAATAATAGGGTTTGATTAGTGTAATTAGAAAATACACTCCCTATTAACACATAATGCATTTTCAAGCCAAGTATAGCAATGTGTGATACCAAAAGTAAAAATGTGAAAGTGTGTGTCTTCACGGTAGAGAGGTATTTGAAAGTCCTTTAGCTTGAACAGTGGGGCTGCACCACCTATCTGCTGCTACACACAAACTATCCAAGACAACGGTTTTTAAAAAATCATGGGTCACTTGGGCAATTTTCCCTCTGGTTTTGTCCCAGGCTCCCTCGTGGCATTGCATGCAGCTCGAAGGTCAGTTAGAGGCTGGGCTGAGCAGCCGCCGAGGGGAGAGCTGGGCTTCTGCTCCATGTGGTATTGCAGCCTCCAGATGTGCAAGGCTTTGTCAAATGATGGCAGCAGCTATCCAAGAGGGCAAGCACCAGTGGGTAAGCACTTGTCCAATCTTTGCTTGTGTCATCCTTACTAATACCCCATTGGCCAAACTAGGTCACTCAGGCAAGCACAGACTCAATGTTGGAAGGGATTACACCGAAGGATATACATACCAGGCCCTGAGATTTATTAGCTCCTATTAAAAGTAACACTCCCACAGAAAACTTTTTGTACTTAAAAACAGTTTTCCTTTGATGTATTAGTGAGCAGCCTTGTTATTCAGGCTTCTAATATATTCAGGTTCTTGGTTTTGAGATTTTAAGGGGAAAAGGTATCTTAATCTTTAAAGTCAATTCCCTTATGTTCATTGCAGCTTTAATTATGGTGGCCAAGGCATGGAAACAACCCATGTGCCCTTCCATAGATGACTGGATAAAGAAGATATGGTACACATATACTATGGAGTAGCACTCAGCCCTAAGAAAGGATGAAATACATACTGTCATTTACATCAACATGGATGGATCTTGAGAATATCATGCTAAGCAAAGTAAGTCAGAAAGAAACAGCCAAGAACCATATGATTTGAATCATACAGGACATAAAACTAAAAGCAACAAGTGAAGAAACCAGAAAAACAAACAAACAAAAAAAACCTCATTAATACAGACAATAGCATGGTGGTTACCAGAGGGAAAGGTGGATTGGGGAGTAGTGAAGGTTTAAGGGGGTCAGCTTTATGGTGACAGGAGATTTGGTATTGGGTGCTGAACACACAATGCAATATACAGATGATGTACTATAGAATTATACATTTGAAAACTATATAATTTTATTAACCAATTTTACCCCAATACATTTAATTAAAAATAAAGTCAATTCCTCCAGAAAAGCTCCTGAGTTGGTAGCTCATGAAATCAGTGCTGAATGGAGGTTCTAGACCAGGTTACCTGAGAAGTGCATATGTGTGGAAAATAAAAGCCCTGAGTGTGACAATATGCAAAATTGGTAACACATCACAGTACACCCTTGCATGACTGTTTGCATACTAAGAACCCTGGTGGCTCAGTGGTTCTCAGTGAGGATTAACACTACAGAATCATCACAGCAGACTAACCTCAACCATAACTCCCTGCATCTCTGAGAAGCTATGCTTGCCAGTGGACTTCACAGATGTCCACTTTCTCCTGGCTGAATGTGCGTGACAACTACCATGTTTGTGATTTTCAGAAAGCAACAAAATGAGGCAGATGGTCAAAAAACACATAGCATTAGCTAAACTGTACAAAGTGCTTACAATATATTCCATGTATTATTCCACACACTCTATAGTTGGATTCTATTATTATTCCTATTTTACAGAAAAGGAAATAGAGGTGGAAAATGTTAATTAACTTTCAAAACCCAAACAGCTGTTATCTGGCAGAGCTAGGACTCAAAGCCAGGCAGTCTCACTCCAGGTCCTGGGTTCTCAGTCACTGCTCATGCTACCTTCATAGGAGGTCAAGTAATTTAAAAGAATTAATGGTGTGGTTATATTTGCAACCCTTTGGAAAGTTTGTGCTGATTCTGATTTTAAAAGCATTCATAAATTGGGAATTGTCTATGAGCATATTTTAATCTTAACTGGATTTCTGGAAGTGTTTTAGATCCCTGTGTCTGTGCAATGATATATTTATTTTTCTCAACAGTAAACAGAGGTTTCTAAACTTTTTCTTCTCATTTTAAGGTACTTTTAGAAGACTATGTAAGTGTTACAATATTTATTTACAAAAGAAATCCTTAATTCTTAGTAAAATAGTCCCACTTATAATTGGGTATCTACTACCTTATAAAATGAGTATCAGTCACATGACATTACTTATTGTGGAACACAACTTTAATGGGTCATTTTGATTTTCTGGACTTAACAGTATTTAAATGACCATCCACATTTCAATGTTAGAGGTGATGGCACTGGTGTATTTTTATTGCTCTGGCTCCAGAAAAAATACAATCCACCATAGGAATGTGAGGCACTTACAAAGCTTTAAAGGCTGTGGCTCTTCTTTTAAAAAGAATCAACATTTGAGGTCTGAAATTCATTCACTATTATGTCTTTCACAAACAACCATAACTTGAATCATTTCAAATGAATGTATTAAAGAAACAGTGGTTGCTTACTGAAATTTTTCACTTGGTTGTTGACTTTGCCATTTCCTTGCTAGACTGCCACTGTCCCTTACTATTCTTTTTTTTCTTCCAGTTTTACTGAGAAATAATTGACACATATCACTTAATTTACATATGTTATAACTTACATATATTGTGAAATAATTACTACAATAGGTTCAGCTAACATCCATCTTCTCATAGAGATATATTTAAAAGAATAGAAAGAAAAAATATTCTCCAGGTGATGAGAGCTCTCTGAATTTACTCTCTTAACAACATCACAGAATATAGCAGTGTTAGCTGTAGTCATGTACAGTTCACCCTTAGTACTTATTCATCATATAACTGAATGCATCGTGTATCTTTTGTCATCTTCTTCCATTTCCTCCTACCCCAGCTTCTGCCTCTGGTTACTAAAAATCTAATTTTTTTAAATGAGGGTCTTTTTTCTTGGTTACACATGTAAGTGAAATTATATAGTATTTGTCCTCTGTCTCACTTATTTCATTTAGCAAAATGCCACAAGATCTATCCAAGCTATTGCAAATGGTTGGATTTCCTCATTTGTGTGGCTCAATAATATTCCACTGTGTGTGTGTACATCACAACTTCAGTATTCATGCATGCATTGATGGATGTTTTCATGTTTTGGCTATTATATAAATAATGCTTCTATAGGAGTACAGATACCTTTTTGAATTAATGTTTTTTATTTTTTTGAATAAGTACACAGAAGGGAAATTTCTGGATTGTATGATAGTTCCATTTTTAATTTTTTCCACAACCTCCATAGTGGCTGCACCAATTTACATTCCCACACATGTGCACAAGTGTTCCCTTTTCTTCACGTCATCACTAACACTTGCTATTTGCTGTTTTTTGGATAATAGTCACTCTGACAGCTGTGAGTGTAGTTTCTTATAAAATCTGCACTTACACGTGACTCAGCAATCGCCATTCTAAGAGGTGTAAGATGATATCTCATTGTGCTTTTAATTTGCATTTCCCTAATGAGTAGTGATGCTGAGCATCTTTTCATGCACCTGCTGGCTTTTTGGAGAAATATCTACTCAGGGTCTTTGCCTACTTTTTAATTGTTATTTGTGTGGGGGTGAGGCTTATGTTATTAAATTCTTTTTTTGGTATATTATTTATTATGTTATTACAGTTGTCCCCAATATTTTTGCCTTTGTCCACCTTCACCCAGCCTGCTTCCCCTCCCTCAGGCAATCCCCATATCATTGTTGGTGTCCCTGAGTCATGCATATATGTTCTTTGACTAATCCTTTCATCTTCTTTCATCTGGTTCCTCCCTGAATTCTTTTTTTTAAATCATTTTTATTTTAATCCTCACCCAATGAAATATATATTTATTGATTTGAGAGACAGAGGAAGGGAGAGAGAGGGAGGGTGGAAGAAAGAGGGAGAGGAGGAAAGAGAGAAAGAGAACATTGATATAAGAGAGAAAGATCAATTGGTTGCCTGCCTACCATATATGTTCGAACTGGGGATCAAACCTGCAACCTAGGTGTGTGCCCTGACCAGGAATAGAACCCATAATCTTCTGGTGTAGAGGACAGTGCTCCAACCAATTAAGCCACCTGGCCAGGACTGCTATTGAATTTGTTACATATTTTGGATGTGAACCCATTATCAGATTTATGGTTTGCAAATATTTTTCCCATTTTACAGATTAACTTTTCACATTTTTGATAGTTTATTTTTTGTTCCACAGAAGCTTTTTATTTTAATGTAGTCCTACCTGGTTACACTTGATTTTGTTGCCTATGCTTTAGGTATCACATTAAAAAATTAATTACCAAGGCCTATGTCAAGCAGCTTTATTTGTATGTTTCTTACAGGATTTTCATTGTTTTAGGTTTCACATTTAAATCTTTAATTCATATTTTAAATTCTTGTTCTGTTACAGTTGTCTACCTTTTTTCCCATTGCTCTCCTCCAGCCCTCATTTTCAGTAAATTTTTGTGAGTGGTGTAAGAAGGTGTTCAGTTTCATTATTTTACATGTGAATATCCAATTATCCCAGCACTTTTTATTGAAAAGATTGTCCTTTCTTCTTTGAGTATTCTTAGATACCTTGTCAAATATTAATTTACTGTATATGCTTGGGCTTATTACTGGGCTTTTGATTCTTGTTCCATTGGTCTATTTGTTTGTTTTTATTCCATATCATGCTGTTTTTATGACCATGGCTTTAAAATGTAGCTTGAAATTGAAATGTGATGCTTCCTGTTTTGTTCATCTTTCACAGAATTTCTTTGGCTATTCAGGGTCTTTTCTGGTTCCATATAAATTTTAGAAGTATTTTTTTCTACCTCTGTAAAAAAAAAAAGCCATTGGACTTTTGAGGAGGGTTGCATTAAGTCTACAGATGGCTTTCAGTAGTGTCGACACTTTAACAATATTAATTCTTTCAGTCCATGAGCACAAGATATTTTCCCATTTATTTGTGTCTTCTTCAACTCCTTTCATCAATGTCTCATAGTTTTCAGAGATATTTTACTTCCTTAAATTTATTCCTAAGTATTTCATTGTTTTTTGATCCTGTTGTAAATAAGATAAATTTCTTTTATTTTTTTCCATAAAATTGGTTGTCAGTGTATAGAAACACATCTAATTTTCACATGTTCATTTCCGATCTTGCAAATGTAATAAATTCATCAATTATATCTAACAGTTTTTTGGTTCAGTCTTTAGAATTATCTGTATATAAAATCATGTTGTTTGCAAACAGACAGTTTTACTTCTTCCTTTCCAATTCTGATAACTTTTATGTATTTTTCTTGTCTAATTCCTCTAGCTAGGGCTTCTACTACTATGCTGTCTAGGAATCATGACAGTGGGAACCCTGTCTTGCTCCTGATCTTAAAGAAAAAGCTTTCAATCTTTTACCATTGAGTACAATGGTAAGTGTGGGCTGGTTATATATGGTCTTTATTATGATGAGGTATGTTCTCCTATACCTAATTTGTTGGGTTTTTATCATGAATGGATGTTGAACTTTGCCAAATACTTTTTCTCCCTCTACTGAGATGATTATATGCTTTATTCCATTGTATTGATATTATGTATCACATTGATTAATATTCATATGCTTGCATCCAAAGGATACATCTCACTTGATCATATTGAATGATTCTTTTAATGTGCTGCTGAATTTGGTTTGCTAGTATTTTGTTGAGTATTTGTTTTGCAGCTATATTCATCAGGGACATTGGCCTATAGTATTCTTTTCTAGTGGAGTCCTTTTTGGTTTTGGTATCAGGATGATGCTGGCCTCATGAAATGAGTATGAAAATCTTTCCTTCATTTTTTGGAAATAATTTGAGAAGGACTGCTATTAATTTAGCTTCAAATGATTGATAAAATTCAAAGGTAAAGTCATCTGGACTTCTGCTTTTCTTTGTGGGGGATTTTTGATTATTGATTCAATTCCCTTATTGTAATTGGTCCACTTAGATTTTCTATACCTTCCAATTCAGTCTTGGTAAGTAGTATGTTTCTAAAAATGTTTCCATTTCTTCTACACTGTCCAGTTTTGTGTGTGTGTGTGAATTGTTTATAGTAGCCTCTTATAATTATTTGAATTTCTGTGGTATTCTTTGTAAAGTTTCCTTTTTCATTTATACTTTGGTGATTTCAGTCTTTTATCTTTTTCCTTGGGTTGTCTGGGTAAGGGTCTGTCTATTTTGTGTATCTTTTCAAAGAACCAACTCTTAGTTTGGTTAATCTTTTTAAAATCATTTTTCTGTTCTCTGTTTCATTTATGTCTGCTCTAATGTTTGCCATTTTCTTTCTTCTGCTAACTGTGGGCTTAATTTGTTCTTCTTTATCTAGTTCCTTAAGATGTGGAGTTAGATTATTTATTTGGAATCATCCTTGCTTCTTCCTGTGAGGTTTTATTGCTGTAAAGCTCTCTCCTAGAATGGGCTTTGCTGCATACCACAGGTTCTGGTATGTGTGTTCCTTTTTCTTTTTTTGTCTCAAGAAACTTTCTTACTTCCCATTTAATTTCTTTTTTGGTCCATTGGCTGTTCAGGATGTTCTTTTTATTTAACAGTTTTCAGTCTCTCATAACATCTGCTGAAAGCTTTACTATTAATTTTAGGCAAGATAAAAATGCACTCAGAATATTCCCTTTTGATTAGATGATCAAGGCACAGAAAAATATGGTTGTTTATATACCCAGAGGGACCTGAAATTTGAACTTTATTCGAAACAGTATTGAGTTTATGAGCTATTTTTGAATAAAAGTACTCCCATTTTAATCCTACATTTCATAACTACAAAATGCAATATTACCATACATTTCATAATATGAAATATAGCCATAAAGGCAATTGCTAAATGACTGTCACAAGTCATGATAAAACCTGTAGGCAAAACTCTTGTGTCTATTTCCTATTGCCAGTTGTATCCTATTTTATTTAAAAGGAAAAATTATAAAATTATTTTCCTAGACATCTATAACAGAAAGAAACTAAATGTAATAATATGTTTTTATATCGCTTACCAGACAGTTTGAATTCATGAGTATTAAAGTAAAATTCATTCAGTGGTAAAACTATGAATATGATTATAAGTTATTGGCCCTTACCAACATTCTACCTATAGGGAATTTAATCAGTTTACTTTCCTCTTACAAGAGGGACTAATAGCCCTAACTAGTTGGGTTGGACATTGTTCTTAAAACCAAAAGGTCACTGATTAGATTCTTGGTCAGGGCATATGCCTGGGTTGCGGGCCCCGTCCCTGGATGGGGGCATGTGAGAGGTGACAGATTGATGTTTCTCTCTTTCTCCCTCCCTTCCCCTCTCTAAAAATAGATAAATAAAATCTTTTTTAAAAAAGCAAGTTAAAGAAGAGGGAAATTTAAAACGTAAAGTGTTATGCATTACACATTTACCAGAATTAAGATATCAAGAGTAAAGAGATCTTTTCTGATTGCAATGATTATATTCATGCATTTGACATCTGAGATCTATGAGGCCATGGGAATACGAAAGCAAATATATGCTACTATAGCCTTTGACAAGCTCATAATGTCAGAGGAAAGACAAATATATAAAGAAATAACTATAGTAACAATGTAATAAAATCTTTCAGTAGAGATATGCATACAGTTGTCTGGAAGCAGAGGGGAGAGAAGCACTAGTTCAGCCTCCAGGGCCAGCTGCTGTTACAAACAGAATTAGTTGAGACAGAAGAAGAGTATCAGACACCAGACCTAGTTGGGAGACTGGAAAAGCAGACCATATGGCTGTAAAATTGCCTTTCACTAATAAAAAGTGACGCAGAGTTTGACTTGAAAATATTGTATTTTTCTTTTGTAGCTATGGCCTACTAGTTTTTCAAAAATATACCTCTTTTTCAACCACAGATGGAATCCCCTAAATTATGTAAAATAAGGATTCAGTATGAAGGAAAGTTTCTATGTGGTTGAAGCTTCTATTATATCTGGCAGAAGTAGGTATATGATTCTTTTATTCATATGTATTTATTTATAAGCTTTTATCTATAAAAACAAAAAAGGATAGCTCTAGGTGAATTTGCACTGCTAAAGTATTTAAAAGAAATCCAGGCATGAAAGTTAACTACCTAATTTACAATGGGCTCTAGGAGATCTAGAAGAATGATTTTTTTAGGCAAATCCATGCCATCATCAAGGATAGGATACAGAGTCTACTCCTGCTTAGAAGACATTCCAACTTGCAAGGAACAGGATCATGGTTTGGTCAGACCAGTGAAGGATACAGAGGAAGCTGGGTACAAGGACCACTGCGCATAGCTGTACACCTGGCCTTTGGGAGAAATGGAACAAAGGTTCATCGTCACTAAGAGGCTGACAGCAACAGGAATGGCCTGACAGTACCTCCCGTCATGGACACGTTTTCCTAAACTCTCGGATGAGGTTGTCTGTTTCCCCCTAAGTTAGCACTCCACCATACTCATCGGTCACATTCTGTTTTTCTTACTATTCACATTTCCACTTACTCCTGATTTTTTTCTAGCACTGCCTTTCTGTCTTTCCAACAATGAGAAACTTACTAGGCAATTAGTCATCTCAGTTGGGCAGAAATCCAGAACTAAACCAATTAATAATAGGTGCTCCATCTCTTTTTGGCTAACTCAACATTTTTACTCTATTCTAGGGGACACAAACTCTAGGTGATATTAGCAGACATTATTCTACTATCGAAAAAAGTTAAGAAAAATGCATAGCAATTCAACCTATTAGAAACTCACAATACATATTTATATTAGAGAGGCTCTAAAGTGTTCAAGTGAAAAAACAAAAAGAAAAACCTGTTTATCTCTGCTTAGACACTAAGGAAATATATTTTAAATGTAAGTCTTTATTTTTTTCTGAACACTTTTACCCCTCAGAACATTTTAAAACATTTCCACAAGAGCTTAATCTTAACTGTAGTCTGGGAAACACAGTTCTACTTGTGCTCAGTTGGAGTGCTGATAGCAGTTCATGAGTTGTGGGCAGAGTGTGAAGGACTCATCATGCATCTCAACGATTTACATGTCAAGGAACCACTTATGGACACTTGCCTCAAGATGGATGCAATTAAGGAAGGAATCTTGTGAGCCCCTTTAGGTAAACCCCACAAATCATGAGTCAAAAACTTTAAATACAAGACTGGTTAGAGTCTCTACAACTAAGATTAAGTTATTCAACCCATGAGCCAGCTTAACTTCCTGAAGTTCCAGCAAAACCAAACTGTTCCTGAGTAAGAAGGAAAACAAGTTTTTGGTCCTTCTTTAAAAGAAGTAAACTCAAGCACACGGATGCTCAGAATCAATCAGGGTCCATCCATGCAAACCATTTCCCCAGCGACTTCTGTTCGCCTTATGTAGGCAGATGAGAAAAGGAAAGGAGAGCTGAATCTCTATTGTGTCTACAGGGTTAGCACTCAGAACTCAATCTTTCCTTTATAATTATGTGAAGTGGGTTTCTATTTCCCTTTCTTTCTTTGTCCTTTTTTAGGCAAAGTGTTGCTATAGGGATAGAATAAATAATGTAACAATTTAATGCTTTCTGCTTTTAAGCAGCATTAAAATATCAATATTATTATAAGGCCATCTTTAAATAAAACTTGAATTTGACAACATGCTTTTTCATCTCCTAGTTCTCATAGGTACATTTCATGTTACAAAAGTCCCATACTGTCAACCTTCTGCATTTTCTCTCTTTCGTAAACCCTACCAAAACTCACCCACCTGGTGCCTCCTTCTATTCAAACTCTGCTTGCTCTTTAATTGGAAATCATCCAAAGTAGAAATGTCTGCTAAATTGATAACTTACTCTGCTTATGCACAGACAGTTGGAAAGTCTTTAATTTTGCCAATAAATAGATTGAAGTTTTAGAGGCCAGGACTTGGTTGAAGTCTCAGAAATATTGTAGTGTCCTGCTGAAAATACAGTACTTCACTGAATGGTGATAAAAACAATATATCAAATGTATGATTTTAAAGTTCAACGTTAAGTACATTTTGCTAATTCCTTATATAAGTTATTAAATGATACCTAAAACTCATACCGTGTCCTGTCACTTGAACTTTATTTTTTTAAAGATTTTATTTATTTTTAGAGACAGAGGAAGGGAGGGAGAAAGAGAGGGAGAGAAACATCAATGTGCGGTTGCCTCTCAGGCACCCCCTACTGAGGACCTAGCCGATAACCCAGGCATGTGTCCTGACTGGGAATAGAACCAGTGACCCTTTGGTTCACAGGCCAGCACTCAATCTATTGAGCCACACCATCCAGGGCAGTCACTTGATCTTTAAATGTAGAAGTGCCTCAGGCCTAAGCCTTAACCTTTTATCTCTTCCCACTTGATATTCTCCCTCTCTCTTACACTAGCATTACTGATCTAATCCCAATAATTCAATTTCCAATGGTGATATTGATGATCACTGGGCTTGAACCTGCAACTCAGATTTGTCCATTTAGCTCTAGTTGTCTACTAGATATCTCCCCTAGGCTTTTCTTTTTTTCAGGCTTTTCAAATTTGATATGCCCAAAGTCTATTAATGCTCTTCTCTGCATCCTGCTCCACTCTTGTGCCTGACTCATTAGTGGCATCACCATCTGTGCTGTCTACTCAGGCCAGAAACCTGAGTCCTATCCTGGATAGCCTCACTTGTTTACTTCCATATCCAACTAATCTTAGGTATTCTACTTTTAACTATCTCTTCAATATGTGCTTTTCTTTCTATCTCCACTGACATCTTGATAATCAAAGCTATTAACATGTCTTCATTACAATACCAAAACAGCCTCTTACTTGATTTCCCTTAATCCAGTCTCCCTCCTCTCTTCACCCTAGTCATTCTCCACTGCTGCCCAAGTAATCTTTAAAAATATATAAATTTAATCATGCCACTCCCCAAACTAACACTCTGCAAAGGTTCTGTTGCTTTCCTCATAGAGTCTCAATACATTAGCATGGCTTACATGCTCCTTTGTGATTCTGCTTTCCTTCCACTCCTATTGCTTTACTGTAACCCACTCTCTAACTCTTGCTATTGCTAGCTATACTTTAGTCATAATATTTCAATTTCAATTATTTCAATGCACTGAACAACTTCCTTAGATTCAGAAATAGCCTTACAAATTTGGAAATGGCCTACCTTCTTGTTATCCAGTCTTGGCTTATATATTTACTTAGGAAAACTGTCTAGGACTCCTCAGCTTTATTATATTCACTCATTTACTCTGAAAGTTTCCTTTGTAAGACTTGCTGACTAATAATTGATTATTTTCATGGATATTTATTTAGTAAATATCACCAATTAAGTTAAAAGATTCACAAGGGTAGCATTGCATACACCTTGTTCTCCATACTATCCCTAGTGCCTTGTCACATAACAGGTTATCAAAAAGTATAAAAAGTACTTCTTTTTAACATAAATTCAACTAATTTTTAGTTGAAACTAAAAATTAGAGAAACAACTAATATTTAAGTAACATTTTCTGTTACATGTGTGTTCCATAGTAGAAGTATGAGAAACTCAGCATAGAAAATTATAATGAACAATTAGCATGTCTTATGACTATCTGGGATTCAGTAGATAAGATAGATACCTTAAAAAGATATTTAGTCCTCTTAATTTCTTGTAGTTCTTTTGATGTTATGACTCTACATATTAAAGTTCTCATTGGCTAATCATTATGCAAGATTATGATAAAATGCAGGCTCATTTTAGAAATGACAAAATAGAAATTTAAAATAACTATCACAAATAACTTACCTGAGTATCTAAGAGTCAAAGAAAAATGGTCTCAGTAAAATGTTGAACACAGCAGGTAATATCAATAGCCTACTTTGAAACTGAAACTGGAAGCAGAGTTTGCAATAACTATAAGTGGGTCAGACAGTTTTGCCCTCCTGGCACAAGTTTTTAAGGCAATTGGAAGGTTCATGAATTAAAGATAGACTTTCTAAAATATAAATCTATAGCTATCACTTGGCACATTACTTAACAAATTTCTAAGGATTTTTATGAACTTTGCACATGCAGGCCTGAGTCTTATAAACCCCATTGGGGTATCATGCCCCAGCTGGGTTTAATCAGCTCAAATGAAATGCGATCAGCACCACAAATTAATAATATTCCTTTTCATAATTATTTTGTTCCATAAAGATGTGACAATCTGGGAAAAAAGGATGTTAAAAATCACAGATAATGTCTCCATAGGGAACATGATTTAATTTGACTAGAATATTCTGATGGTTACTTACATACAATTTCCCAAAGTAAAAAACTTGAAAGGATGTTTCTGAAGCCATTTTCCATTTTGAGCATACAGTCAAACAAAAGGTTTTTCTATAGGACAAAATGCATCATCTTCCTTATCAAAATGTATTCTAGTCTGTGGAAATACATACACACACAGGCACATGCACACCCACACATGCATTCACTTTCAGAAAAATCACCATTGTAGATGGCCAGAGACATATTATTTCATTATTACTTTAAATATTGCTTTTTTAAAACCTTCTGATTTTATTATCACATTTTAAAACCCCAAGTAGATAAAAATCAGTATCTTATAGCCAGCAGTATGTTATCTGTATTCACAAATCACTAAAGTTTCAAGAAAATAGCAATGGAAAATGCAGCACTTAGAGTCCAGTGTCTTAACTTTGACTGTGCTTAAGTTAAATGTTGGAAGTTGAAAGCTTTTTCTCTAAGACCAGGGGAAAAAAACAAGGATACCCATTCTACACTTTTATTCAACATAGTTTTGGAAGGCCTAGCCAGAGCAATCAGACAGTAAAACAAAATACAAGGTATCCAAATCAGAAAGGAAGAAGTAAAACTATCACTGTTTGTGGACACATGATTTTACATGTAGAAACCATATGGACCCACAAAAAACTGTTAGAATTAATAAACAAATTCAGTAGTGTTGCAGGGTACAAAATCAATATATTTTTAAAAACTGTTGCATTCCTATACACTAAAAACAAACTATCAGAAAAATAAAATAAGAAAGCAGTCCCACTTATAAAGTACCTAGGAATAAATTTAACCAAGGAAGTGAAAGACATGTACACTGAAAATGATAGGGCCTATAAAAAATTTAAAAAGGAACAAATAAATGGAAATATATTCCATGCTCATGCATTGGAAAAGTTAATATTGTTAAAATGTCCATGGCACCCAAAGCAATTTACAGATTCAATGCAATTTCTATCAAAATTCCAATAGTATTTTTTTACAGAAATAGAACAAACAATTCTTATGTTTGTACAAAACCACAAAAGACCCTGAGTAGGCAAAGCAATCTTGATAAAGAACAAACCTGGAAGTATCACTCTCCCTGATTTCAAACTATATTATAAAACTATAGGAATCAAAACAGCATAGTACTGGCATAAAAACAGACAGACACAGATCAATAGAATAGACTAGAGAACCCAGAAATAAACCCACACATACATACTTAATTAATTTATGACAAAGGAGGAAAGAATATGCAATGGGGAAGAATAGTCGTTTCAGTACAGGGCATTTAAAAAAACTGGACAGCCACACGAAAAAGAATGAAACTAAACTATTATTTACACCATACAAAAATTTTGACTCAAAAATAAATTAAAGGCCTGGACATAAGACCTGAAACCATAAAACTCCTAGAAGAAAACATGGACAGTAAGCTCCATGACATTAGCCATGGCAATGATATTTTGGATCTGACTCCAAAAGCCAACACAATGAAAGCAAAATGAAACAAGTGAAATTACTTCAAAGCAAAGAAGTCATCAAGAGGAAAAGACAACCTATTTAATGGGGGGAAATAGTTCCAAATAACATATTCAATAAGGACTGATATATAAATATATAAAAAACTTATATAACTCAATAACAAAAAAAAACAGATAGTGTTAAAAATGGGCAGAAGATGTGAATAGATGTTGTTTTTCAAAGAAAACATACAGTTAGCCAATGGGCACATGAAAAAGTACTCAGTGTCACTAACCATCCAGTAAGTGTAAATCAAAAGCACAATAAGATATCACCTCAAACCAATTAGAATGGTTATTATCATAAAAACAAGTAAGTGTCAGGGTAGATATGGAGGAAAATAAAACTCTTGTGCACTATTGGAAGAAAGTGTAAATTGGTACAGCCACTATGAAAAACAGTATAAAGGTTCCTGTAAACAGAACTACCATGTGATCCAGAGATTCCAATTTATTTATTTTAGAAAATGAAACACCAATTTGAAAAGAGATATACATTATTTTGTACATTGTGGCATTATTTAAAGTAGCTATGATGCAGAATCAACCTAAATATACATCAATGGATGGACTGACAAAGAAAATGTGAGGTATATATACAGTAGACTACTACACCATTAAAAAACAAAATCTTGCCATGTGCAACAACACAGGTGGCCCTCAAAGGTTACACTAAGAGAACCAAGTCAAAAGAGGAAGACAAATGGTGTGTGATTTACTTATATATGAAATCTAAAAGACAAAGTAAACGAACAAACAAAACAAAACAGAACAGGCTGGTAGTTGTCACTGGGGATTAAGCGATACATAAAATAGATGATGGAGTTAAGAGGTATTAAACTTCCAGTTATAAAATAAATAAGTCATGGGAATGCAATGTACAGCATAGTGGCTATAGTTAATGATATTGTATGTGTAACTGAAACTTGATAAGAGAGTAAATTCTTAAAATTCTCATCACAAAAAAGGTAACTCTATATGGTGACAATGGTAACCAGACTTACTGTGGTGATCGTTTCTCAGAGTACACAAATATTGAATCATTATGTTGTATAACTGAAACTAATATAATGTTATATGTCAACTATACCTAAATTAAAAATAAAGTAAACTTTTGTACTTTCCCAGATCCCAAAACTCAACAGGTAAAGAAAACAGAGTTGTTAGGAATGGGATAGTGAACTGTTCCATACAGCTCGTGAAATACTACCACTGTTTCAGATAGACCCTTTGATTTAACGTGCATTGGCAGACAACTTGAAAATTATGGCCAAGCCCTTATGTGACACACTGACTCACCACTAAACTTGCATTACTCATTTGTTTATTTTATAAAGTATAGGCTGGAGCAACATAAGAACATTTCTGGCAACTCCATGGAGACATAATCTGTGACTGTTTAAAATAATAAAAGTCTAACAAGATAGATTGAACACTGCATATCAAGGACATATGATTAACAGCAGTGAGGAAATCAAAAACTAGAGAAAACACAAGAAAAGAATGAGTCTGAACATTGGGCCCTAAAGTTATGGACCATTTCAGTAGGCATTCAGTGGCAAACGATTGCTTTTTAGTTAATCATATATGGCTTTTGACACCACCTTGTATACCCTGCATCTAGAGGGTCTGCCATTGACATTTCAATCCTATATTTGGCTGAGTCTCTACTGAAACTGGGTATCCATGAAATTCTGCACTTTGTTTTTCACAATATCTTTCTTCACATGGGAGCTTTTAAGATGGATCAAATGGCTCCATACAGAATTTTCCACACTGTTGAATTAACACAAATAAAATGATTAATGGTCCAATTTAAGTGCAGCTACTGTGAAACTGATCTAGATTCCCTCTAGTAATGTTATTTTTTTAAAAAAATAAAGCCCCTACAACTCAACAACAAAAAGGACAAATAACTAGATTAAAAATGGACAAAGAACTCAAATAGACATCTCTCTTAAGATATTCAAATGAGCAAAAATGTTCAATGTCACTAGAGATCATGGAAATACAAATCAAAACCATAATGAGATAACATCTTACAACCCTTAGGATGGCCACTATTAAAAAATACCCAACAAACAAACCAACAAACAAAAGCTAGAAAATTGCAAATGTTGGTGAGAAATTAGGATACTTGTGCACTGTTTGTGGGAATGTGAAATAGTGCAGCTGCCATGGGTTTTTGTCAGAAAATTAAATATGATCCAGCAATCCCAACTGTGGATATACGTCTAAAATAATTGAAAACAGGATTTCAAAGTGATACTTGTACACCTATGTTCTATACAGCATCATTTACAATAGCCAAGATGTCAAAATAACCTAAATGT
Source organism: Carollia perspicillata (assembly GCA_004027735.1). Lineage (NCBI taxonomy): Eukaryota > Metazoa > Chordata > Mammalia > Chiroptera > Phyllostomidae > Carollia > Carollia perspicillata. The sequence continues at coordinate 8,226 of PVKM010015347.1, read as the reverse complement.
CCACCAACAAATGAATGGGTAAACAAAATGCAGTGTATATACATGATGGAATGTAAGAAAATCCTGTCTCATGCTACAACATTGTAAACTTTGAGGACAAGATGCTAGGTGAAATAAGTCAGTCATTAAAAGACAAAAACTATGGGATTCCACTTATATGATATATCTAAAGTAGTCAAACTCTTCAAAACAGATGGTAGAACAGTGGTTGCCAAGAGCTGAGGGGAAGGGAGAGAGGGCGTTGTTTTCAATGGGTATAGCATTTCAGGTTGGTGAGAAGACAATGTCTAGAGATCTGTTGCACAATGAGATACACACAGTTAACAATTCTATATGATACACTGAAAATGGTTTAAATAGTTAATTTTATGTTCTTTACCACAATGAAAAAGGTCCTCGAAAGAAAGATAAAGAGTGGAAAGAAAGACTCAGGAAGCAGCTGATGGCACCCTAGCCCTACACAGAAATGAGGAACTCGTTCTGCATCTACTCCTCCACCACACCAAGAAACCCAGGACACCTCACCAAGGTGGAGGGGTGCAGGCGCTTACTGAATTAAAATATATATGTGTGTGTATGCATACATATATGCACTTATATACATACACACTATGTGCCATTTAGATTTCTTATACTGTTACTTACTCTTTTGTCATTTACTTATTTATTTATTTATTATCTGCTGAATTGCTCACATTGGAATAATTTCTTTCCTAATCTCATAAATTTGCTAGTCTGTTGCATCCACATGTCCTCCCCTTCCTCCAGGTTAACTGTTCTCTAGGCCTGATGTGCTGCTGTTTTTTATCTGCTTTTCTTTAATTACTCTTCTTGCTCACAGTCACTGTTTCTCAGATCCCATATTCATTGTCTCTCTCCTACTCCTTTTTTCCCCTTTTCCTCTCTCTTTAAAATCGTAGGTCTTATTTTAATTGAGGATATCCTTAAGTAACTTTGATTCTTAAATCACATTATTTTTTAATTGTTTTTCTTCTTTCTGTGGTGTATCTTTCAATTATTTTAGAAAGGCCTATATCTAAAAAGTATTATATATTTCTGTATGTCTGATTTAAGGTTTCTTCCTCACACATGGGTAGAATAGTGTGGGTTTGGCATAAAATTCTAGGTGGCGAGTTATTTTCCCTTAGCTCTCTGAAGGTCTTGTTCCAGTTTCTCTGTGTAGCCAGAATGTTTAAGCAGAAAAGCAGTACCCAAATCTGCCTTATTCCCAGTGTGCTTCCTCAGTTAACTCCCTTTCACAGTAATTTCTTTCATTCATCAAGTTTTTTCATCCTTGCTTTGATCATGGTGGCTCTCCTTAAATGTTTGATGAATAATTATTATTTGTATTTGTTTATAGTTGAGATTTTCTATTAGACTAATTGATATATCAGTATATACTACATGTCTGAGGGTGGCAGTTGGGAAGGCAAGAGGTTACTTCTGTGGCCTGTATTGATACCTGTTTTCAGAAGGAGCGGGTAGGGGGCTGAATATGTAATCAAAGAAAACCTGAAGTCAGTCCATGAACAGGGTACTCCCTATTCCATTTGGGTATCACCAGCTTGTCTTTTTCATTTAAGTTACCAAATGTCAGGCTCCTTCATAACGTTTACCACATCACTGCTGCTTGACTCAGGTTGGTATAGGGAGATACACAGGGAAAACCTGTTTCTGTTTTATAAATGGTAACTAACTACCCACACTTTCATTTGTCCTTAGATCATCCTCATGCTCTTTCTGCTTCTTCCATCAACTTCTTGGAGACATGGTACACACTTGCTTTTTGCAACAGTTACTTCCAGTGTAATAGAGAAATATGACTCTTTCCAACTTGTGATGTTCCCTGGGCATGAAGGAAGCTCCACTGGCTGTAACACTCCTGGATTGTCTCTTCCTCTTCCTTGTCCCTCCCCTGGAGGGCAGGAAATTGACTGGGGTATCTGAGATAATGTGGACACACAAAATCTAGCACCTTGCTTTTTTTTCTTCTTCTAATGTGGGTCTCCCTATAGAAATCAAGAAGTTTCCTCGCTCATCCATATAACGGATGTTAAAGAGCAGCAACCCCAATACCAAATGTGGGAAGGCCTGTCTCAGTCTGGTGTTGAAATGAGTAGCTGGTAAGTCTGTTCCAATCTCATATTCTGGAACTCATTTGTCCCCAGAATAAAGCACATTCTCCGATATCAGCTTATTTAATTACCATAGAAATATTTAGTTTCCTGTGTTTTAACCCATTATCTTTTTTCTCAATTTAGTCAAAACTCAAAGAGGCATAAGGAAGACAGGCCATCTCAAAACCAAACATGTGTAGTTGAGACCACTGTTTCTATAGGGAACCTATGCTCATGGCAGTGGTGAATGTAGCCCAGTCCCTGGATTCTGCAAACCTGAAGGGAGCAAGTTGGCACACAGGAACCGAGCCCACGGATCGGTTTTCCTGTGGGGAATCAGGCTTACATTGTACCTAGGCTGCTTTGAGGCTTGCTTTTTGCTAAAACTTCCTTAACTTGAATTGAGGCACAAATGTTTACTGCATATCTTTAAAGTAATTTCCTAAAATCTATGCTAAACCTCCCAAGTATGGAGTGTAAGCAGTTCAACATGTTTCCCCTTGCATTTGCAAATATCCTTTTTCTTTGAAGTAATTAGCAACATCCTCTACTTCGTTATCTGTAAAATGTAAACATCTAAAGTGAACCTGTGCATAGTAAATGAGGACCATCCTTGATGTAATGTGACCAGAAAAGCAATAAAGGCTTGTCCAGGCAGGGGTCAGTGCCCTCTCTCACTCAGAGAGTGGCCATGCTGTCCTTTTTTTCTCCACAGGATATCTGCAGTTTGTGTGAATTTGTTCATTGCAGCCACAACACACAGACCCCACTGGCCAGGGTCCGCATGATGTTTCCATCACCTACTTAAACCTCTATGTTAGCAATTTCTGGTCCACCAAGGACCTTTGCAAAAGAATGAAGTCATGTATTAATTGAATTCTCTTTTATATCATTTTTTTATTTTTTATTCTTTTTTCTTTTTTATATTATATTTTTTATTGATTATGCTATTACATTTGTCCCAATTTTTCTCCCTTTGCCCCCCTCTACTCAGTATCCTGCACTCCCTGAGGCCATCCCTACACCGTTATTCACGTCCGTGGGTCATATGTGTAACTTCTTCGGCTGCTCTATTTCCTATATTGTATTTTACATATTTTCCTATATTCTGTAACTACTTATTTCTACTTCTTAATCCCTACACCTCCCTACCAATTCCTCAACATCTGCCTCCCATCTGGCAACCATGAAAACACTCGCCATATCTGTGATTCTGTCTCTGTCCTTGTTTGCTTAGTTTGTGTTTTAGATTCAACTGTTGATGGGTATGTATGTATTAGCATTTTACTATTCACAGTTTTGATCTTCTCTTACTTAGATAAGTCCCTTTAACATTTCATATAATAATGGTTTGGTGATGATGAACTCCTTTAGTTTTTTTCTTGTCTGGGAAGCTCTTTATCTGCCCTTCCATTCTAAATGATAGCTTTGCTGGGTAGAGCAAACTTGGCTGTAGGTTCCTGCTTTTCATGACTTTGAATATTTCTTGCCAATCCTTACTAGCCTGCAAAGTTTCTTTTGAGAAATCAGCTGGAAGTCTTATGGGGACACCCCTGTAGGTAATTAACTGTTTTTTTTCTTGTTGCATTTAAGATTCTCTCTTTATCTTTAACCTTTGGCATTTTAATTATGATGTATCTTGGAGTGGGCTTCTGCATCCATCTTGTTTGGGTCTCTCTGTGCTTCCTGGACGTGCATGTCTATTTCCTTCAACAAATTAGGGAAATTTTATTTCATTATTTTTTCAAATAGATTTTCAATATCTTGTCTTTCTCTTCTCCTTTTGGTACCGCCATGATGCACCCCCAGAGGCTGCTTACACTGTTCTGATTTTTTTATTCTTTTTTCTTCTTATTGTTCTGATTATTGTTTTTTGCTTCCTTATCTTCCAATCATTGATGTGATTCTCAGCTTTATCCTCTCTACTGTTGTTTCCCTGTAAATTATTCTTTATTTCAATTAGTGTATCCTTTGTTTCTGACTGGATCTTTTTTGTGCTGTTAAGGTCCTCACTTAGTTCCTCGAGCATCCTTATAACCAGTGTTTGAACTCTGCATCTGATAGATTGCTTATCTCCATTTTGTTTAGCTCTTTTTCTGGAGATTTGATCTGTTCTTTCATTTGGGTTCCGTTTCTTTGACTCCTCATTTTGGCTGCCTCCCTGTGTTTATTTCTATGTATTAGGTAGAGCTGCTTTGATTCTGTGTCTTGGTAGTATGGCCTAATGTAGTAGGTGTCCTGTAGGGTCCGGTGGCGCAGCCTTTCCTATCACCCAAGCTGTGTACCCAAGGTTTGGGCTGAGTCCACCCTCCTCTTGTAGTTGAGCCTTTATTGCTATTGGTAGGTCAGTGGGAAGGATCTACTCAAGCCAATAAGCTACAAGGACTGGCTGTGACTATTGACCACCAATGTCTGTCCTCTGTGCAGGATCAGCTGTTCAGGGGCAGGGTGGTGTGCTTTGATGTGGTCTGTATTGTCCACTGGGTGTTCAGGCTCTGGGATCCTCCATGTGGTACAGGCCAAGGTCAGCCCCGACTTGTGTTCTTTCTTAGGCCACCCTGCATTAGCTATAAAGCAGTCTGAGATATCTACTACTTGTGCTGGGCTTGAAGATTCCCTGGAGAAGCCAAACTGTCAATCTACACTGGATCCTGCTAGTGTCAAGTTTGGGGCCATTTAGCAAGAAGTACAGGGGCTGTGGGTTCACTGAGACCGGCTGTTACTTATTTGATAGGATTTAGAAAGTTGTGAAGCATGAGCCAAGACCAGCCATTCATATGGAAAAGTCAGGTTAACAGTTTGAGTGTGGCCCATAGTTGGGTGGGATGGAGTCTCGGGAAATCTTGAGGGTAGGGCTAACCATGTTAGCCAGGTTGATGGGGTCTCAAATATGATACCAGCCTGCCAGTTCTGTGACTCTGTGGGCCTCCTTCTAAAAATAAATAAATAAAATGTTTTTAAAAAGATAAAATGTCTATAACAAAGGAAGTGATTTAAACTTGTATTGGACATATGTATTGATATTAACTATTGACAGTATCTTCTACATAATGGGTATCTCTAATAAGTTTCTGTACCAAAACAATCCTATAATGTAGTTCTTAGACCTTCATTCTAGAAAAAAAGAAAGCCAGGGTATCAGAGGATTAGGCAAATTGTGAAATACCAACTGGTTAGTAACTAGAGAAATGGGGATAAAATCTCAGGTCTGTCTGATAGTAAGTAAAAAATAGAGCCATTCTGCCCCTGAAGTCAATGCTGCCTCTCTGCATTGCTGAACTGCGGAGCAAGGAGAGAGCTAACAAGAGAAATATGGGCAGACTCACATCCTGACAATCACTTGGCTCAGAGCACTTCCCTTTATTACTCTCATAGAGAACCCAGTTTATTAACAGTATCTGACTTTAAAATCACCAAAAACTTCAAGCCACGTGTGAAGAGCCTTTCTTTCTTTTTCTTTTTTTAAAATTCCATTTAGAAATTAGGACAACCACTAGTTCCCAATCCATGCCTTTACAGCACTATGCTTTTCTCTCTGCTTCATTTATTCCCATATTCTCAAGTATGGAAAGGAAGATTCTCTCTTGATATTTTTATTTTTTCTTTACCCACAGCACTCAGTAGAGCATTAAGGAGCTTATGCTCCTCTGCTCTTGTCTAGTTATTTTTGCGCCTGCCACAAACACACCTGCTCCAGTGACTCCTGCGTACTTGGGGTGCTCGCCGTCTGACAGAAACAGTTGTGCTCATTTGAGCAGACGGACTGCATTTCTAATGGCACAGGACTCTGACTGATGGCACCATTCTTGGGAAAGAAGTACTGGAGGTCAGTCCTGAATTTGTCTTTGAATATATTTATTCAGAAAAAAAATGTTTGTCCTTTGTCAATTTTTAAGAGAAAGTTCAGACAGGTACTTACTTACATCACAGAGAAATAGATAAGTTTCTTGAGAGTGGAGACTGTGGATATTATATATGCTACCTTGAGACTACATACATGTAGTTAGTCACAGAATCGTGGAAAAGATAACTGTCTGATGCCAACAGACTTTAATAGAATCTTTAATATCCAATTTGCCTCCAGAGACACGAGTTTTACTACATTTTCTGTACTTCTTCCCTTCCATCTCCAACCATCAGCACATAGTTTCATGATTTCAGTATAGAGGCTTTGTAATTAAAGAATAAGGTTCCAGCATGTCAGATTCAAAACCTTATCTACAGTACTTAGAACCACATTTTAAGTGGAATTTTGGTTTCAATGAAGTGAAACCAAATTATTGACTATCATATTAAACCAATAACTAACATTATTGACTATCATGTTAAATTAATATTATTAATTTAAAAACACATGAAAAAAGGACTCACAGAAATGGACAACAGTGGGGTGATTGTGGGGTGGAGGGGACTATTGGGAGACTAAATGGAAATGGAAAAATACAATAAAAATAAAATAAAATAGAACAAAATAAAAACATGGGATTTGTGTTTTTTCCTTGCATTTAACCCATATTACTTTATAATTCATAAGCACTGTAAGCATAAAGAACATATTAAAGTTTTATATATTTAGAAGTGGCATTAAAATTCAACTACTTTAATACCAGGTGTGGATGGCAGTTTGTCTCCAAGGTGCCATCATTAGTTTCTTCTCTTCTTTGTGTGCTGCCAGCCCCCATTGAGAGTAGGCCAGCATTCCCACTCCTCAACCTCTAAAGCCATGGCCTGTAACTGCTTTGATCAATAGAATTTGGCAGAACTAACGATGTATGACTTCTGAGGCTAGGTCACCAGGAGCCTTGTAGCTTCCCCTAGGGTCGCTTGAAAGGCTTAGTCTGGGAGAAGCCACTTACCATGGAAAACGTCCAACTACTTTGAGAGTGCAGTAATGTGACTAAGCCTCACCAGCCATTTGGAGGGACTATACAGAAAAATACATTCTTGACTGGCCCCCTCCTGTTCCTTCTGTTCTTGGCTGGGCTTCAAGTAACCAAGCCTTCAGCAGTCTCAGTGGCTGTTTTAACTGAAACTGTTTGAGGGATCTCAAGTGAAAAACAGCCAACTCAGATGGCCAATCCCCAGAAGCTTAAGAACTAATAATATATTTGTATTTGAAGGAACTAATTTTTGAATTTGTTATATAGTATTAAATAACCAGAAGTGCATCCATAAGAATGCATTTTTTCTTCTTTAAAAATGTTAAAATATGAAGCCAACCTTAATGAGCTGCCAATGACCAAATTTGGAACAATTAGAGCTATACAGTAATGATAGTAGCGGATTATAATTCATTGGATATAATAACTATCCATGGGTCCACATTGGTATAAATAATTAAATAAACAAATTGATGAAGGAGATGAAATAACCCTTCCTGTTTATAGTATTCACATGAATAAATATAATAAGAATGACAGAAATAGAAAATCACCACTCGACAAATATTACATTTATAAATTTTGCTGATGAGAGTTACTGATGGTTTCTAAAATTAACAGGCAAAAGAGTAATGGTAAACAGGATATTTGGACAGTCTCAAAGTAACTTTCCACAAAAATATCTATTAATTACAAAAGAAAAATAGCTGCTTCACAGGGGAGAAACCGGCCAGATAGCACATTAACAAAGTGATCAGAATCAAGCTATAATAAGACATCTCAATGTTACATAACTCCTGATTTGACACATGTTTTGCCAAACATATATAAGCCCAATCTAAAGAAGAGAAAAACATCAGACAAGCCCAACCTGAGAAACATGATATAAAATAAATGCCAAGCGATCACAAGTGTCAGTGTCACGAAAGAGGAAGATGGAAATACTACCCCAGACTGAGGGAAGTGAGAGATATATGACAACTAAACACAGTATGTCATCATGGATGGACCCTTAGACAGGCAAATCAAAACAAAACAAAAACCAGAATTCATCAGACAATGGTGTAATCTGAATAAAGTCTGACTATTGTTAATAGTATTATGTCAGTTATGCTTTCCTGGTTTAGGTAATAATTATTTTATTATTTACATACAAGATGTTAACAACAGGGAAAACTGGTATGCAAATAATCAGTGCATTATTCTACAATTTCTTTGTAGGTCAAAAA
>PVKM010015346.1:0-28004 GCA_004027735.1 Carollia perspicillata | reverse complement strand
ATGGGTACCCATCAGGACCAGCAGACCAGATTCAGTCATCAGCAATGACTGCTGGACTGTATGATGTCAGAGACAGTCTTCACATCCTACTCTATGCAAATGATCACTCTTGGGCACCAAGCAGCTCAGTGGTCCTGCATCTAACAAATGTCTAATGCTTGCTATACTTGAGAGAATTTGGAGAATTTGTGAGTAAATAAAGAGCACATTCTGCTTCCAAGGACCACCTAGTTTGTATGTGGACATGTACAAACTACTCTCAAGGTAGAAAGTGGGCAGCACCAGAGGAGGGTAGAGATAAAACTCAGCAGGAATTCTGATGGCCATTTCTTTTTGAAACCTTGGGAAATATGTTGGCCATATGAAGGCAAAGGGAGAGAAGTTATTTTAGGCAGAGCGGATCATTTATGTGAGTTAGGGAAGAGGCTTAAATGTGTGAGGCAGTCAGTGAAAAGAGAAGGGAAATGGTGATGCTTAGAGAAAACTGGGGAATAGGTGCATCACCTAGTATTGCAATGATTACTATTTTTAATTATCTGGACCCACAGAACAACAGAATACACACACACTTATGGTTATCAGATTGAGACTCTTTGACTTAAGTGTATTGATGAATCCCGTAAACTGTGTAATGGGAGGAGGGTCAATTTGGTTTGGCTGGAACCCAACAGGCAAAAGAAGGAGTATAGGAACAGACAAATCACTGAGTTGGGATCAGTTTGAGGAAAATCATAAGACATTCTAACCTGATGGCCTTGCTGAATGGATCGTAGGACCTGGAATGTGGGTAACTGGAGGACGGATGGCTGGAGGTGCGGAGGTGCCTGCAGTGCACGTGATCTCAAACTCTGCCACGTCATGTGCTAATTGCCAAAAAAAGCCGTGTGTTGAGATTGTGATTACATCTCTGTGGAGGACTAGGGGACCTATTCATTTTCTCCTCACTTCAACGGTTTTTCGGAATATATTAAATGCCAGTTCTTGAAGTAGGACCAAAGATGAAAATGAGAGAGAGTCCCTTTACTTTACAACTTAATATGGGATAAAGGTGCAAATCTCACTAACTAGACAACAAGGATCACATTGATAAAATGCTGACAGGTAGATATAAAACAAGGCTGATACAATCAGTAGCTGGGTTGATTATTTCTGGTTAGAGAGATTATGAGAGTCTTCATTTGGTAAAATTCAAAGTGTTTGTGTGTGTGTGTCAGTGTGTGTGTGACTCAGTTTGTGCAGTACGAGCCTCTCATTTTGTTGATTCGTGTTAGTTGAGTGGAGTACGTATCAGAAGTACATAGATTGTCTGCAGTGATTTGAGCTTAATTTTGGTCTCTTTTGTGTGGCAAAGTTATTCTTTGTGTTTAGGAAAGACATCATTTACCTATAGATTAAAAAAAAAAACAGTTCTTACTTCACTGTGTTTACTTATCATCCTTCCAAGTAGCTGAGAGCCCTTAATGGATATTATTCAAGCCATTTCTCACCACACCCTCTTAAAGAGGTAAAAAGAGAGCAAATATTTTTAACATCTCAATTTTGTGCCTCTGTAGCACAAGAGTAGTGAATCAGAAACTAAGATTTTAGAGGTAAAATCCACATGATTTGTCTTGGAAGTAAGTATGCTTTCTTTCAATAGATGTTATGACCTCTTTCTTTCAAATCAGAACTAGATGGCCTTATCAAATACGGCTTTGAAAAATAGCCCTGTCTTTTAGATGTCTGGGTTGGATATCAAGAAGATTTTTTCCATAAACTGAACTTCACTGGAGCCACACGGACTTAGTGATGTTGGCTGCCTTAGGTGCAGGGAATCGGCACAAACCATCTCTGCTACCGAATTAAATAGATACAGCCTATGTCCCAGCTAGCCAGGGTATTTTAACATCACATATAAAATGGAGCTCATAAGAGGTCCTTTGGCCTAGGAAGGATAGTTAAGTTTTTAAGTTTTATGCTTTACTATCCCTTGAGTTTTGAAAGTCAGTCAGACTTCAGCAGTCATGAAGTTTAGAAAACAAACAACAACCCCAAAGCCCCCCAAACCTCCCAAACAAACAAAACAAAAAACAGCAACAAAACAAACAAACAAAAAAACACTGGCCTGAGAGTCAGGAACCTTGGCTTCTAGTACACACGTTTTTGTCACTAATTGACTTTACTCACCACACTGGGCCCTAGTTTCTTTATGTGCAAAAACATGAAATTGGGCTAGGTGATTACCCAATTCTCTCATTCTCTGTGATAGATAAATTGCCAGTACTTTTCTTCCGAATTCAGTCTTGCCAAGACTCCTCCTATGCCTTAGCGTGGCTCTGATGGGAACATAAGCCAGGCACACATTTTCCAGACCCATTCGTGAAAGCACATATACACCCGTGTGTTCTGTTTGAAACGTATAATAAAACCTACTCTAAATAATAAGTTATGTGGCATGCAAGCTAAAGAGTTTGTGACCATCTTTCTTTTCTTTCTATTCTGTGGGGCAAGGGGGCTGGGGAGACTTGCAGAAATTAGAACACACAAGCAACATTTTTATATCTGAGAAAATGAATGCTTCCTAATCAGTGCTTTTTGTGGAGGCGAAGTGGGCGGTGAGGGATTACACTCATAAAGATTAGTCATAAATACGAATACTGTCTGGAGCTGGTGAAAGGAGAAGTAACTAACTCCTTCTGTTGCTCTCCCACTCCCTCCTCTACAGCACTGCCTCTCTGTCTTCTTCCCAAGTCCCGGAGGCACTGTTCCTTCCAAACAACTACTTGCCTAACCAGTTCATTGGAATGTCTTTCTACAGACTGTCTCCTCATTCAGATTTCTTCGGAAAATGAACCTCTCTAAAAGCATAAATCACCTTAAAAAAACATTGCTAAATGTTGCACACAAAATCTTTTCTTTGTTTAAAAAACATGCACAAGCAAACTTACCTACCCCACCTTGAAATAACAACAACAAAGAAAGCAATTAGAGCAACAGTTGCCTTGCTCCTTTTAAAGAGCAGACTTTTTTCTGGGTTGCATTTGTTCTTTGGGGTGACAGGCATTAAACTCTTTTGATGTAATCTTTCCTGCTTATCACACGCACACCTCCTTGATCCCTTATCCCACAGCCTAAGGGTGATTGTATGAAAATAGTACGTGTATGATGTCTTGGCTAGATTTTCAAAATTAACAAATAATAAAATATGAAACAAAAGATATAAACTACAGACTGACACAAATCTTGTCATGTAGCAAATCTGGCCTTCATACAAACATATAAAAAGGTCTTAATCTAGAAGTGAAATGTAATAATTATGGAATAATGTACTTCAAAACTTTACTTCATTATATAATAGTGTCTCAGACAATAATTGAGGTATCTGTGAGGTTTTTTTTTCTCTCTGACCTAGTTGCCCAGCTAGTCCTACTAATAATCAGGAGTGGTAATGATTCACATAAGATTTTCTTATTCTGATTGTGTATTAAACTAAACTAAACTAAACTAAACCAAACTAAACGAAACAGGGATAGTTTGTGATTTGAATTCAGTGAGGAAAACAAAACGAGTAAAAGAGCCGATGCCTGAATTTGTGCATTGATACAGTGTTGTTGAGTTTAAATTTCTTGCTTCATCTAGTGAAAGTGTAAATGGTGTAGAACAAAATAGGCTCTTTATTTGCTGTTTTTGTTTTTGAATAAATTCCCAGAATCACTTCAGGTTTGGCAAATTTGAAGTTTGGCTTTAATTTCTAATTCTCCTTCTATAACAACATGCTAAAACTAACCTTATTCACCTATCAAGGAGTTCAGCTAAAGAGTAGCTCATGGTTGGAAATCCATGACTCTTAATTTTTAGCATGTAAAGTCTATAGAACTAAATTGTCTAATAAGCAATAGAAACAAGCCATTAACTTATGATTGAATTACAAAAAGAAAAAAGTGATCAATTCAAACATCCCTTTAGACTGTATGGTCTACATGCAAATAGACCGTTGTGCAGAGCAGGAAGGGGTTTGGGAACCAAAGTGCTGGTCACGAATTCTGCGCCACTGAGCCCAGCGATCCGACACATGTCACAAGCCCTCTCTAGTTTCAGTTTCTTCACTTACAACACAATCTAAACAACGGACATTCAAATCTAGGTATTTTGTGTTTAGACTTAGGTATCAAGGGTTTCCTAGAACAACCCATAAGAGTGAAATCTCACATAGTATGCCAACACATAAAATAAATCAAGTTGTATTTTATTACATATCTTTTCAAGGGATCCGTATTTTGGGCTCTGTGTTCTAATACTGTGGGTATATGAATCACTAAACCTCTCTGAGCTTTAGGTTTCATTTTTCTTTTATAAAATGGGATTAATATGATTATCGTCAAAACTAAATGAGATACTAAATATAAAGAGATTATCCCAATAGCATAGCTGCGTGAATGTTGACTTTTTAAAATACTACTTTCTATTAGATCAGTCATGAAACACAAAGGGTTGTTTTAAACAAACACAAAGCAAGAGGTGGTTTTGTATAGAAGCTATATTGTTCCACCAGGCTCAGGATCCAATTCTTATTTTATTTTGGTGCTGTTTTAATTATTGTGTAATTCTTTTTTTAAAATGTTGAATCACAAAGATTGTAAGTAGTTGCAAGTTATTTTTTCCATACTTCCTTGGCAACCCTCTGGATAATTGCTTATCGAACTGCTCCAAAATCCTGAAAGAGCAACAGGAACATTTTTTTTAAGTTAGAATTCTATCAGACAATTACTTTTATTTCTTATCACAAAATAATAAACAATTCTGACCCCCAAATCCAAAAGTTATCATATGTGTTAAAACTACCTGTGATGTAATAGCACCTGCTGGGCAGTGGGGGCTGACTTACTGTGTAGTTGACAACACTAGGTTGTGACAAGGGCATGTATAGAAATGTTTTGGCAGTGGCACATGAATGCCATAGTGGGAGTTCATGTGTAGGTTCAAGTGCATCTAATGGATAAAATGCAGGTCTGGGGGGGAAAAGAGCACAGGTGCACAACTTTCTAGTCAATGATGACATTTTTATAAGAAGTACTGGTATGGGCACAGATGTGGCCAGAGAAGTTTTATTCCATTTTTTTGGCACAAACCCAGGTTAATTTGGCTGCACAACCCTGTCCAAAGACCATGCCTATCATATCACTAGTGATGGGACACAGGGCGAGTTACTTCAGCTCCCTGCGCTTCTTCCTCCGTTTGTAAAATGTGGATTATAATACTAATTTCCTCATAGGCTAATGTGAATGTTCAATCACATCGCATAAATAAAGCATTGAGAGCCATGCCTACTTTTAGTACTTAACAAATATTTGCTGTTGCTGTTTCCTGACTCTGTTCATATGCGGATTTTTGAAATGTTTAATTTTAAAGGTACTGTAATTTCTATCAGCTTCCAACACTATGATTCCATGCAGCGATCGAGTTAAATGATAGAGTAAAAATTTATTGTATGTAAAAAAAAGTAAACTTTTATTTTCTTAAATGTTATCTCTAGTTATTCCCTTTGGGAATGTTATGAATGTTTTTACCTCTGTGTGTGTGTGTGTGTTGTGATTTATGTCTGGGAAACCAGATTTAGTATCTATTTGGGTTAGAGATCGTACGCCAAGTGGATGTACCAGGGGTGTCTAACTTACAGGCTGTGAGCCGCATGCAGCCAAGGAGGGCTGTGAATGTGGCCCAACACAAAATCACACATTTACTTAAAATATAAGATTTTTTGGTGATTACTTGTTGCAATGTATGTAATGTGTGGCCCAAGACAACTCTTCTTCTTTCAGTGTGGCCCAGAGATGCCAAAAGGTTGGACACACCTGACAGAGGCTGTGTTTGATCCTTCTTTGGTATTCTTCCACTCAGTTGGCATTTGAAGCATAATAACTTGGTAGAATTAATCAAATAGAAAAAATGTGGTCTCTAAGTGAAAATGTGATTATAACAAATAGTATACAGTAGAGATGATTTATGTACCCTGTCAGGGATTCATCAAAAGAGAAATGAAACTTTTTAAATGACTAAACCCATCTAGACATGCAGATGTACTATCTTTCAAAGTGATCACCCCGGGCAATTCAGTGGCTGGCCCTTCACCTTGCCACTCATCTTTAGTGAAAGCTTCTCGGGAGCATAAGGAAATGTGACCTTATTTTAATGCTGATTTTCTTCTCAATTAGAATTATCTTATGCAATTTGATCACGCACTTTGCACACTAAATGCGGTAGTGCTGAATACATTTTTGGTTAATTTTTTTAAAGGTTAAAGATTTGTTGCCATTGATTGTATTTCAATAATGAGTCACAAACTGATTTATAAATTACAGCGGATTGTTCACCAGGCTCAAAGCTCCACGAAAGCAGAAATCGTACTTTCTTTCTGTAAAACACATTACAATGCTTGGTGTCAGTGCCTAGCAAATGGATTTTAAATGGTTGGGAGATCCAGTGGGCTCCTGAAAGAAGTGGTGCAAACTGACCTTTCAGAGTGTCCCACAGAACCTAAAGAGGACACATAATAAGTCCTTAATATTCTGTTAACTTAAAATGGGGTCAGTGCTAAAGTTGGAGGTACAGTGCTACCTTATGTTAAACTATACTATAAGGCTATAGTAGTCAAAAGAGACACATAGAGCAATGGAACAGAACAGAAAGCCCAGAAATAAACCTATGCCTATATGGTAAGTTAATTTATGACAAACTAGGCAGAAATATACAATGGGATGAAGACCATTTCTTTGCAAAATGGTGTTGGGAAAATTGGAGATATACATAAAAAATAAAACTAGATCACTTTCTTACAAAATTTACATCAATAAACTCAAAATGGATAAAACACTTAAATGTAAGACCCCCAAAAGATAATATTCGTAGAAGACAACATAGGTAGTAAACCTTAGACATTGCCATTAGTAATAGTTTTTTTTAATACATCTCCTTGGGCAAGAGAATAAAAGACAAATAAACAAATGGAACTACTTCAAACTAAAAAGTTTTTGTGCAGCAAAGGAAACTATCAACAAAATGAAAAGATAACCTGCCAAATGGAGGAAAATATTTATCAATGATACACCTGGTAAGGGGTTAATATCCAAAATATATATAGAACCCATACAACCAAAACACACACACACACACACACACACACACACACACACACACACACCACAATCCAATTTAAAATAAGCAGCCCTGAATAGACACTTCTCTAAAGAAAACATACAGATAGCCAATAGACATATGAAAAGATGCACAATGTCACTAATTATCAGAGAAATGCAAATTAAAAGCACAGTGAGGTAACAGCTTATACTTTTTAGAATGGTGATCACCAATAAATCAACAAACAACAAGTGCTGGCAAGAATGTGGAGAAAAGCAACCCCCATGCACTAGTGATGTTATTGCAAACTGGTATGGCCACTGTAGAAAAAAGTATGAAAGTTCTGCAAAAAATTCAAAATAGAACTACCTTATGATCATGACATTCCATTTTGGGGTAAATATCAAAAAAAATCCACAACACTAATTTGAAAGGATATATTTATCCCTATGTTCACTGCAGCATTATTTTCAATGGCTAAGCTATGGAAGCAATCCATGTCCATCAATAGGTCTTTAAGTAAAGAAGGTGAAGAGCATATAAACAATGAAATGTTACTCAGCCATGAAAAAGGATGAAATCTTACCACTTGTGACACCATGAATGGACCTAGAGGGTATTACACTGAGTGAAATAAGTCAGATATAGAAAGACAGAAGCCATATGATTTCACTTATATGTGGAACCTAAGAAATAATAAACAAATAAAACAGAAATTGACTCAGTGACACAGAGAACAAACTGATGGTTGCCAGATGGGAGGAGATTTAGGGAACTGGCTGAAAAAGGTAACAAGATTAAGAAGTACAAATGGCAGTTACAAAATAGTCACAGAAGTACAGCATAGGGTGCTGTCTATGATTCAAAGTAAATTAAAATGAAGATTCAGTGTTAAATGCTTAAAAAATAAAATCAAATCAGGCCAGTTGTACATTGCCATTTTCTTGACATAAGGTTTGAAAACTAGATGCAATCCCCCCAACAATCTCTTCCTCCTTGGATTATTTTGCTATTTCCTTATGTTATTTATCAATTTTTTGTTCATCTGGAATGTGTAAATATCCACTTAAAATGCTTCTTTGACATTTATTAGGCAATTTGCATTAGAATTAAGCAGAAGAAGTTTGGGCATTCAGGGAATTATCAAAAGGGATGGTGGCCTAGAAGGCTGTTCTTTTTATCTTTGAAGAACATTTTTTCTGAGTTCATGCAAATTTGAAGAGGCTAATCCAAGTACTTTCTAAAGATTATTAGACAGGACAAAATGCTTAATATTGCAAGTTTTCTCTTGAAATTAGTCACTTTCAGTGTATAAATCATGTTCTATGTCAGAGGCTTTCATTTGAATGAATCAAAGTTAATTGCAGTATGGATTTAGAAAATGGTACCTATTCATCAAAAACAAACAAATAAATATCTTGTTTGAATAACCTTCTGCCGTTTAAAAGTTATTTCACACCCATTATCATCCTTGATCTTCTCAACCACATGCAATATATTTTTCATGCCATTCTAATTATATTAACTCTTTGGATTTTTGGTGTAATTAAGTATTATTAAAAGCCATTTACCTTCATTAGTGTACAAGTTAGTATGTATGACTAAATGAAAGGCATCCATAACATGTTAGACTGTTAAACTATTGAAAATATGGCTCTTGTTCTGGATTTCCAAATTTAAATAATAGCATCTCAAATATACATGTTCTTTAATATTGTTTCATCGGCTGCCTGCACATGACATTTTTAATAAAGCCACCATGAAAGGTACTTGCAGCATTGCTTACCTGATTGGTCATGAAGAAACCCTTACTGTCTCTAATTACTCATGATTGCCTTCTTTTTAATAATACTAAAAACTCTATTCAGACCTCCTGAGTTGAATAGTTGGGCACACTCAGTAGTATCAGTACTACTTAGGGTTAAATAAAGGTTTGGCTGATTGTTTGGTTATCAGAGAGTGAGACCTTGGCTCTCATTCAACTAAAGCAGCAAACGTCTGGGCAGTGTCAGTTAATGTTGGTCAATAGGTCATTTCTCATCAACATTCAGCAGATTCGTTGATTGATTCACTTCTTAAAATCTATTGAAACTGTTCTCTGTACAAGACCTTGTGTAATATTTGTATGCCCAGCGTAATGGTTTTAGCTGGGATATTCTTTAGTAGGATTTAGTAGTGTATTAGAAACCTTGTTTGTCGAGCATGGCAAAGTGATAAATTGTACTTTTGTTTGCCTGGCTAATTTTAAGGGTTTAGAAACACTCCTTTGATGTACTAAGAGCAGCTAATGAAGACAGCTAAATAAACAAATATTAATGAATCTGGGAGTTCATACAGACACAGTCTGCAAATTTGCCTCTTGTCCTTGGCCCAAACTTTTATGTCTCTCTTTCCAAGCAGAAGGTCTAGTTTGAATTTAATGGAGAGCCAGCTTTTTAAATTCATAACCTAAAACTGTACTCCCTCACTTAGAATGCCAGTGCTTATAACTAGCTCTAGAAAATCATTTAGTAGCACATGCTTTTTTTTTTTAACCAATTTGGAAGCTGAAGCTCAGAAAAGTGAAGTGAGAAGCCCTAAGTTACCCAGCCAGTTGGTCAAAGAGCCAGCCTAGAATCCAGGTTTTCTGTTGGTATCCACTGTACTATGATGCTTCCTTTAAAAAAAGTAAATATATATATATTTAAATATATATAATTAAATTAAATATATATTTAAATATATAATTAAATTATATATATAATATATATATTATATCTTTTAAAACTAACTATATTTCATCAACTGATATATACCAACTTGAGACCACTAAACTTTTCTTTGGCTAATGTTAAACAGTTGCTCTCACATTGACATTTTTTTTTAACACAGCTCTTATTTACTTGGAGAAAGGATAAAGACTTTTCCTCGAATGTGTTTGGTGATTATTCAATGCCAAGTGTAGTGCCTAAATGATCATGTTTGATGGAAAAGTGGATTGAATTTCTGTTTCATTTTCAAGAATTGTGCTCTAAGAGCCTTCCACCCCCAACCCCCAGACAATCGCATCCTGCAGCCTTGGTGGTATAATGAATTAGTCTCGCACGAGTCTGCGGCTTCTGGAGGGCTGAGCAGGGGATCAGATCCTCTCTTTGTAGTGAGACAAGCTGCCAGAGAAGTGATTGATACCGCTACAGAAGTAGGACTTCAAGGAAGAAATAAGCAGATAAGTGGGGTAATAAGTACATAATACTACTACTTTTCACTTAATGTCTTTTATCTGAGCATCTGAAGGCGGCTATATCCTCAAAAACATCAAGGCGCCTCCATGTAAAGAGAGAATGAGGTCTCTCCTTTTACTCAGTGGCCTCTTCCACAATCGATAAGTCATTGAAAAGATTCCCAAAGAAAAAACAGTGATAAAGATTTTTATTTCCTTTTTCTTGGAAGGTAAGCCACCAGGATATGAAACAATCACTCTAAAAGTTATCTTGATCTTGATGCAGTGTTCTCTAAGCACTTCCCTTATAATACCTGGATCTGAAAAAATATAAAAAAAGAACTTCTACCAAAGAAATGAAGGCATTTACTGTATTTTTAAATCCCTTCTGACCATGTGAGGCTCACTGAATCCCTTTGAGTAATTCTCATTCTTGCGTTTATTTTCCAATTCTAAAATTTCCCTTGTAAACCTTATTTTAGGCCAAAGTCCTTAGATAGTAAATCTTTCAGACAGCGTCAGGTCATTATGGCTCCAAGGAACTATTGTGAAGTGAAGCTGTGTTTAATAAGGTTGATGGATCCAGTTAGAGATCTCCCCAAGTATACCTTCATTAATTTTGCACACATCTTGTTAATTCAGACAAAGAAGCTAAATTGCTAAGCCAAAGTTTTTTCTTTTAGCAGACCATGACTCCAAATTCAGAAGCGACTGCCTAGGAGAGTTAGAGAACCATACCGACTGCCACATGTTTTTGTAGGCAACTCTGTTCCTTATTTTAAAAAAATAAGAATGATTTTCTAGAAATTCAACCACCAAATATAAATACTAAGTGATATTAAAAATATTGTTGCATCATCCTGTCCATCTCTGCCTTTGTTTTTGCTGTTGTTACTTTAACTATGTTGTGTGTATGGGATTGGGGCCATGTGTAATGTTTGTTTGTTTTTTCTTTAATTAAAGAAATGTTACGGTTAGGAGAGATCTTAAAGGTCATCAGATCTAACCACCCAAGCAAGTCTGACCTTTAGTTCCACAGTTATAATATGTAAGTAACTGGCATAACTTTAGGAGGGAAAGAGAACACAGGTTCATCCAATCTGTGTTCCCTGAAGATCATAAAATATCACTGGATATGTAAAATATAAAGAAAAAAACCGACAGCTGATTCATGGCTAGATGTTTCAGGCTTTACAGCTTGACAAAAGACAAATTTGCTCTCTTTTAACAGCATTTCCTTTAAAACACATTTCATACTTGGCAGAAGATGAAAAAGAACTGTGTATACTTAACTGTGCCTCTGCAGCCATCGTCCAATGTGACCAAATTCTTTTGTGAGCCGACGGTTCTCTAGTTGAGATAATGGAAGAAAGAAATTACACGTATGTCTGTGAGTGTCTGTGGGGAAGGGATCTGATAAGGAGAACACACAGATTCTGCATGTGTTACCGTTTTGGGCCATCTCAATATACTATTGGTTATTCTAATCTCCTCTATTTTTACCTCCCTCTTTATAATTTATAAAACACTATCTCATTTGACAATCCTCAGTTACCTTGAACATGAGGTCATGTAGTTGGTGGTATCCCTGTTTAATAAAAGTGAAATGCAGTTTTAGGTTTTCCTCTATTTCACAGATTTAGCAACTATTAGAACCAAGACTTGAAGGCAGACCTTTTGACTTGAAGGCAGTGCTCTCCAGGTCTAGTTCGGAGTGCTTTCAAATATAGCATCAGATACAGCACATCAGTCTGTTCTTATGAAGTGCTGTACAAAATGTTAGTATATCCTCTCATCAAACATATCCTCAAGACCCAGGTACTCAATTGGCCGTAGTAGGTACAAGTCAGCACCCTACAGAAAAGAAATTGAATTAAAAACTACCTATAAATAAGTCATTTGCCATGAACTGAGTATACTTGATTTAACTTAATAGATAGATAAGTTTTTTAAGACTCTGAACTCATTCTTCCCCAAGTCAATCTTTTTTTCTTTTTACCCTATATCTAGGGGGTGCTGTTCCTCTTGCTAGGTTCTAAGCTCTACCCTTTCAGTGTAAGGTAAGAACGATCTTCCACACAACTACCAAGATCCTAATGTCACTTTTTTCTCCCTGTGTCCACTTCGTTTTGTCATGCTGTTTGCTTGGGTGTGTTGTTTGCTTCCAGGCTTTTGTAAGGTATCTTCCAATGTACTTGTGTACCTGTTACTGTTCTTCGAGTGTGTAAAGCATCTTGCCATCAGTTTTTACTGATATTCTATCTTTCCCTTTCTCATTTAACTCACAGATTCCCTTTACCTTTTATAACGCCTAAATTTAGAAATGAAAATGTCTCCCCCAGAGACAGAGTGTAGCATTTACTAACACCTTAATGGTTTATTAGAAAACCTGTTCTGGCAGCCAACGTTTAGCAGATTTCAGAGCAGACCTTGAGCTGGCCCACGAGACGCGGTTCTGGCGTCCTTGGAAGGCAAGCCGTGGTGACATAGGGACACATGCATTTCTCTGAGTTAAATGAAGTGGGTCATGCAATGATTTCAAATAGGGATGCAGCACTAAGAATGAGGAGAACCACTTCACATTCACAAAATAGTTGCAAAGCATCAGGACACTTATTTTTCTAGTTTAGGCTGTATATCATCTGTTTTTAAAAATGAACGTGTTTGGTTATATGATTTCTAACGTTATTTAATGATGTGATTTTTTTCAGTTCTACTTTTACCACTGCTTAGAATTACTGCTCATATATTCTCATCACTATAAGCTAGGCATTCCCTTCCATCTCTTCTCTTTGAAATACCAATTTTTTCTTCTCAAAAAAATGACAGAGCCCTGTCTTCTTTCCCTGCTGTTCTTGCTGGGGCACAAGAAGGGAAAGTGACACTATTGTTATGGGTGTGTCTACTTACACTCCCAGGAAATAATGGAAAGAAGTATTTATGAGCCAATGCTTAATTGGTTACTAACCACTGAGGCTCATAATCTTATAGAAGTGTAATGAGGAAGAAATGAGACTTTGTCTTTGATTTCCTAAGTTATCCTGAGAGCAGAGGCCAGCTCCTGCTGGGCTGGAATCCTCCAAGCCTGTAGTTCTAACTGTAAATGTCAGCTCTGGGTGGAGAGAACACTGAACTTTCTAATTGACCTTGTAGGTAAGTCCTTAAAGAAACAAGGATGTAGCACCCAGCAGTTTAAAAAGGCATTCTGTGCATCATTTGCTGAAGGTCAGGGGGCAAATGCTGTTGTGACAGTTGGGTAGGCTTGGAAGGAATGCCTCTCTAGGGAGGATGAGACAGAGAAGAGCAGTTAATGATGATCTTTGGTGATAGCAATGGCAGAAGATATTATTTGAATTTGGGGTGGCAGAAGACATTACTTTGAATTTGGGGTATTGTTGATATTCTTTCAATTCACATGAAGATGTTTTATTTTTAATCCAAAGAGTTTTAGGAGATAAGAGGTAATCTACCTCAGACCTTTATCTTCAGGGAAGTTAAATTATAAAGTATAATCATAAAGGCTTAGTTACCTTAAATATGGAAAATAGTAAAAGAATTCTACTCAACCACAGTCAGTCTTCTACCACTGTATCTCTCCTGCTGTATCTCCCTCTCCCATGCCCTTCCATGCTCACCCAACTCTGTCTTACTTTTCTGAATGCATAATGTAATATCTCTTTCTTTTGGTCCGTGTTGTTTTATTTCAGGAATGTCTTCCTCCTCCTCTTCTTCTTTCAAAATCCTGCTCAACCATAAAGCCTTGGCTCCTGATGTCCACATAGGAAATCAATCACTCTTGCTTCTGTTTCCGTACAACTGCTACTTGACATGTATTTAGCATTTATTTTAGTTACTATTTCATATATATATTCCATCCTGGTGGTAAATGTATGAGTGTGTATATGTAATCTTCCACCAGATCAGGAAGTCTGAGGACAGGCACTGACTCTTATCCTTCATTGGGTCTCATTGCAAGGCCATATACCATGAAGTATAAACTGAATGCTTGAAACGAAATGTGTAGGTGTGTGAGTGAAAAGAAATAAAATGGTTTCTAACCAATGGTCTTTAATATCCCTTCTAGCATTAACATATCCCAAATGGATCTATGATTTGACGTTAGAATAAAATCAAAACAACTGATTTTTAATCAGCTACTATTTACTTTAGCCTTGACTTTCATTTTTATGTCTAGATTCCCCAGTTAAGAAGAGAGAAGAGGTAAAACTCAAATTTGACAGTTTTCCCAGGGAGGTGAACCGATTAAACATTTTTGGCCTGTCCCTCTCTAGAATAGCAGTGAAAATCAAAAGGCAAGTAGTCTGATGTTTGGGTACCGGGTATGAACTTTCACTTACCTAGTCTTCAAGCTATTAACCATAACTAAGATTTTATTATGGTTGCTAAATAAAAATGATAGGAATGTGGCCCTTTAGAGGAATGAGTTTAGAGAGAAAAAGTTAAATATATCTTTTAGACAGATGCCCAGACTGAACCATCCGTACTATGGTTTGGTCATAATCTTACAGATTCAGGACATACCACTTAACACTGTCAGCGACTCAGCCCTTTGACACTGTGGCTTAGACACCTTACCCAGCAGAAATCTGTTGGGGTTACAAAATCTGTGAATGAGAAGGAATCATTAAAGAGGACTGTGTAGTTCATTAAGATGACAATAGTATACCCATTCTATTCACTTAGCAACTGATTTAGCAAATAATCTCTCAGTTTTATGTTTCCTTTTGTGGGAGCCAGCTGCTCCACTGTGTGTGTGTGTGTGTGTGTGTGTGTGTGTGTGTGTGTGTGTGTGTGTTCAGATTATCTATAAAAGTGTTCAGACTATTTGCCACATATTCTTTATCCTTTCTGTGGTTTGAACACAACTGTACTTGTTTCCATCTGAAGAAATGATTTCTTCACATTATTAGGAGGCTGTAATACTTCATTTCCCTTCACTTTTAAGCAACATATGTTTTAACTCTAAAACACATTTCAGTCTTTGCTAAAAATTACCTATGTATAGTATAGTAGCACTCCTCTTGAGTCTTTTTGTTAATCTCTTTGTGATAACTGTTGCAGGTAGTCCAGTTAAAGATCCACGCAGATAATGTTTCCCCCCCCCACAAAGTCAAACCAGTGGCCTCTTTAGGCTAGAAGATCTAGTTGAACCACCCAGCTCACAGAGGCACACCTACTTGGTTGCACCACGTTTTCATCGAGTTGTGAATCAGGCTTGGGAAGCTGGAACTAGGTTAGTTTATTGTGTCTGTAGCAGAAGGAAGCTAAGGAGATCAACATTAAGAGAAAAAATCGACTGAAAGTGAAAGAATATCTTTGGGAGTCAGTTGTGACCACAGGATCTCTGGTTTCTCCTACAGACCGTGCAGACAAATTGATTTGCTCCAGCCAGAATTACTCCTCATTACTGGGGCGTGCATGTGAGAGGCTTATCTCTTCTGGGACAGAGCAACTTGTGTGGCTCAGGAGAGCACGCAGCTTTAAACATAGTTAGTGTGTGAACTTGAATATAACATTTAACTCTGCTGTAACTTGAACTCATTATCTGAGAATTGGGCATATCTTATGGTTCAATCCAGAATAGGCATCTGGCAAACAGAATTTCAGTGCTGATTCTGCACACTTCCTAATCTGCAGGAACTACAGAACTAAAATCAGGCATCGCCCTTGCCTTTGAGCTCATATTTTAGTGTGGGGTTCATGAAAACAGAATTTAAAAAGTAATGAGATGGATCTGTAATAATTTATGTATCCTGAGAATTGTATAAATATTTAGAGACCAAAGCAACTGGCTGGCTAGGGAAGACAAGAATGGGTCCACAGATGCTGAGTATGTAGCACACACTCGGATGTTCACTAGAATGAAGGTAGTGACTTATTTGAGTGTGAGAGAACATATACGAGTTTGCCTTTCAGGGAGAATAGAGGAACCTGGGCGTACAGAACTATAAAATCATGAAATATAAGATATATGTACTGTTTGGCTGTAACGCATGATACATTTCCCAATGCTCTTATTACCAGCTCTACATTCTGCTGCCCTGTTTGGCTGTTAACAGGACTTTTTCAATAGAAGGACTTGATTAAGGTCATCCTAGCCAGAAATAGCAAATATTTTAAAACTGGAATTGTGCATGGGGTTCTTACCACAACACTGGTATATACTCTTGAAATTGGACTTTGTTTTCCATTTTGGTGAACGGTCCCCAGGTTTCACCTCCAGGCCTTTCTTTGGAGGCCCTCCTCTCTAATTCCAGGGATGCTTTACTTTCTCCTCCACTCAGGACAAAAATGACACCAGAGAGCCACTTATTTTGATGTCATTTGTAATAATATTAGTTTTTATTTACTTTATGCTTTATTATTTCAATTGCCATTTACATTCAATATTATTTTGTATGAGTTTCAGGTGTACAGCCTATTGTTTAGACAATCACATACTTTGCAAAATGTTCCCCCTGGTTATTTCTCATGCCCACCTGGCACCATACATAGCTATGACAATATTATTGACTATATTTCCTATGCTGTACTTTACATCCCCATGACTATTTTGTAGCTACCAATCTACACTTCTAGTCTCTTCACATTTTTCACCCATTCCCCTAACCTCCTTCCCCTCTGGCAACCATCGGTTTGTTCCTGGTATCTATGAGGCTATTTCTGTATTTTTTATGTGTTTATATGATTCCTTAGATTCCACATGTAAGTAAAATCATATGGTGTTTTCTTTCACTTAGTATCCATCCATGCTATTGCAAATTATAACATTTCTTTCTTTTTTATGGCTGAGTAATATCCCATGTGTGTATGAACCACAGCTTTTTTATCCATTCATCTATTGATAGGCCTTGGGTTGCTTCCGTAGCCTGGCCATTATAAATAATGCTACAATGACCATAGGGGTGCATGAAGTTTTTATTATCTTTGTAGGCCAAAGTCTCCTACACTTCACCCTTACAGTGAGTGAAAATGGTTTCCAGAGACAGGTCTCTTTTTTCCCCATGGCCTGTTGCCATAGAGAGAAGAAACTGGAACTCTCTGAGCATCTGAATTACAAGAGACAAAATGTGATTTTGTCCCCTGGAGTTCATCCAGGTCTCCAAAGCAAATACACCTTCTCTTTATTTTGCCTAGATTTTTTTTTCCTAGAAAGGGCAAAGAGGATTTATGTAATAAAGAAAGTTGCATTGCCTCAAAATACAGCCTCCAGGAAGAATGAGGCATCCTCCGTCCAACCTGTTACTTATTCTTAGGAGAGAAAAGCTGATCAAAATAAACTGGTTTATAAAATCAACTGCCACACAGGCTCTTCAGGAAGAAAATACCACAAGGAAAAGCTGTGAAATATAAAGTTGATAGGGATATTGTGTGCCTTTATCAGTAGTGAAACTCAGACCATGGTTAAAGAGTCACACATGAACTCCCAGAAGACTGGAATCACAGCAGTGTAGGATGCCAAATACGTAACAAAACCAAGTCCCATAAACAGTTCAAGATGGAGGTGAAATGTCCTTCTTCGGGTGACATAATCATTGATGGCAGAGCCAGAACTTAACCCAAAGTCGATGACTCTTGGGACAGGCATGATACTTAAAAGCAAGATAGGCTGTCTTTCCTATGGTTTTCAGTAGGGGGAATTGTTTAAAAGCTGGTATTATATTGGAATATATCCCAGTGTGGAACAAGAAGGAAAGGTTATGTGTTATGCAATTAGCTTGAGTGAATATTTATTCACCTACCCATTCAACAGAAGGGACTAACTCAAAATCACAGAGGTGAGAACTGGACCCCAGGTTTCTGCTGTGGATTCCAGTGCCCTTTCCAGGCTCCAAGCTGGCAACTGACTGCATGGTCTGTGACCACCTCCGTGGTGGCAGCCATTTGGAGGGTATGGCAGGAAGTAGATAGGAAAGTAATGAAATATCATTTTAATCAGACTACTATTGAAACATTAGACAATCCTGTGTTTAAAAATATTATGACTTTATAGAAGGTATTTAATAGCCATGTCTGGAATTACAGATGTGGATAAATAAAATGATAAAAGAATACTAAAATCTATTTAAAAACTATCATAAACTAATTACTGATATATGGTTGGTTAGAAAGTTAAATGTTATAATGGGAGGTGATATTTTGATTTTACCAATAAAGATTATTAAAAGCTAAGTAAACATACCAGTTTTCAAACAAGCACAAGTTGCTTTGATTTAAAGACCTGCTCTTACACAAGTAGTCCAATCAATGGTGATAGAGATGAGTATGTGTACTTTAATGAACAATATATACTAGCAATGGGAGGAAATTAATTTTGTTTGTGAGATTTTACTCTAAAATTTCAAAAATACTTTAAATAATAGTAGCTGCTAATGATGTGTGGTAGAGTAAGCTCTGTTTTGTATTGTTGGTCCAAACATAAACTGGTGTAATATCTGGAAATCATTGTAGCAATATCTATTGACCTTTAAAATACTTTTATTTTCTTAATTAAATAATTTAGCTTCTGATAGTGTAGTACTTTTTGATTTAAGGTTATAGTGTTAAAGAAAAACAGAAGCAAATTGAAAGCCCAATTAATGAGAAACAGCTAAATTAAGTCGATAAGACTGAAACAGTTTTAAAACATGATTTTTAAAAATATATATCTAATTATCTGAGTATGCATGCATATTAATAACAGGTTAATTTTTAAAATTAGACAAATGCATATATTTATACAGTCACATACAGGCATACTTAATAAAACATATATTATAATACATATTATCATGTGTATAGTTTGTAAAACACACACAATCACATGGAAGATGTACCTCTGAAAGAGAATATACCAAAATTATTATAGTGATTCCCTCTGTGTTCTGAAATAAATGACAAAAGATGTTATTTTATGCCATAAAACAATCAAAGTTCTTCTTCTAATATACATAATATTAAAAAGCAAATAAACTTGGAAAATATGTTAAAGGGTTAGTAACTTCATTAGTGAGGAAAACACTGCTACACTTATGGAGTAGGGCTGGGGGGAATGCAAAGGACATTAATAGATCATTTAAAGAATACATGCAAAGGGCTAATAAACATTGAAATACAGGTAAGAAAATCTCACTAACAATCAAGGGGATTCATATTAAAATAAGAAAATATTTTCTTTCTATTGTAAAATTGGAAAATATAATCCTTAATATGTGGATTGTATCCTCATAAAAATGCAATTTGATGCAGTCCTTTTGGAAAGTGACTTAATTTTGTACCTAATAAGTAACAAGTATGTAATCTTTGACCCAGTATTTTTTAATTATAGGAATACATAACTGCTCATAATATAATAACTTAAAAATTATGTTGAATATGATATTAATTTTGTTTACAGAATACATACATAAACACAGAAGAACAAGTAACATTTATTTTTTATGTTGATTTTTTAACTTTGTCTATGAAAATAATATTTTTGTAACCTAAGAATTTTTAAATGCAAAATGAAAGAAAATGTGAGCAGAGAAAATATCTCTACATTTATTTTGACATGAACTGTTTTGGAGCCCTTCAAAAGTAACAGACCATTTAAATCTGGGGAAGTGGTTAAAGACAGTGTTGTTATTACAATCATAGAGTAAGCTAGCTCTGGTCAATGAGCTGTACCGCTGCTATAGACATGACATTGAAGGAGGGTAAACTCTGGTTGGAGGATACATGAAGACACAATCTGACTGTACAGCACAGTGTTTAAGTGTGTTTGGGGGCCAAAATATACAGGTTCTAATCTTGATTTCAACATTTAGTATTTGCGCCTTAGTGTCTTCATCTTCATCTGATATAGGGATAAGAAAAACCCTGAAATTGTATACTTTTTGATAATTAAGCTAGTTTGATATACAAAGATCTTTGAAGAGTACTTGACCCATTAAAAAACACCAAGAGAGAGAATCTAAACCCTGTCCACCATTTTACCTTCTACTCAAAGGTCTACAAAAATAAATTATAGCTTGAACATAACCATAAGATTCAGGACAAAACTTATCTCCTGTCCTGTGTCCATAAGGCTTACACATTCTTCGGAGCTTTGGAATTTGATCTTGAACTAAAGAGACAGTTAATCTAGTTGAATCAATTTAGTGGTCTTCAATTTTTTTGACAAATGCTAATTTTCTTATCTATTTGAGGCAGGAGGGGAAAGAAATCACTGAACTTGGGAAAGATTAGAGCTTTGCAAGTTATTCCAAGTGTTCTGTGGGTCACCCTTTGGCTTCATGGTAGCAGAAGTTAAAATGATCTACCAGTAACTGATTTAGTTCTGCAGCAGTTAGAAAGTCCCAACATTTCTTAGCTTTCACTTAGCTCTTATACACACTTTATAAAAGTCCAATCTTTTTTGACTATTGAAGATTTATAATGTTGACAATTTTCCTTTTTGATAAATAATTACTGAGGGTTTGAGGTACTGTGCTTGGATTAAAAGCATCATTTTTTTCCTCTCCTTTTTCAATTAGATATTGTGCATTGATTTCTGTAGGAAAGGCATCTGTGTCATAACAAATACTTTGGGTAAGGAATCTACTGTTCAGTGTTCCAGTTCTTACAGAATTAAACTGTTCATTTGAATTCTTCAAGCTTTTCTACACAAAATGGGATCTGATGAACAGACATGCACTCTAGGCTCCAAAGCACATAGCCTACTTGGGGAGACTGAGTATACCACTTTTTGCATTGTGAGATTGTATTTTATTATTTTACATTCATATAAGAGAAGATTGAAATTCAGTTGTAGAATTAGAGAACTCCTCACGAAGGTGGCATTTAAAAATTAGGAAATATTTTAATTTATCAGGTAAAGAGAATGGAAGCATTTTAAACTAAGGGACCAGGTTGAGCCCAGGGGCAGAAATGGTCATCAGGAGGCAGAATATGGCAAGCGGAGAGAAATATGGGGAAGGGGAGGATAAGTGGATCGCTTGGGACCAGACTCTGAAGCGCCTTGAGTGCCGATGGAAATACGGTTTTGTCACATTGGCATTGAAGTAGCCTGAGGAGTGACATGATCAGACTTATTTAGGGAAGATAAACTGATGGTGAGGGAACTCTAAAAGGGAGGGGAGAAAGTGGAGACAGTGTTGGATTTCTTTTGTTTTTTTTTTAATCTCCCTCAGGTAAATTTTGGGTTAAGCATAGAAGGATTGATTTGTTTAGAACCAGGTGCATATTCTTTCTTGGAGTCTCAGCTGCTACTGTAAAAACAACCTTCCTTTAATAAATGACTACCCAATCCTAGCGAAACTTATCCAACCCCCTACTAACTTCTTTTTTCTCATAGTTCAATGGAATTAAGGTCTTCATGAGGGATCCCACTAACACATTTATCTTCATTCCCTGGCTTCACGAAACCTAAGCATTTCCCTACTCTCTACACCTACTGCAACCCCTGAATGCAGACATAGTTCCAGAAGCACAAAATGCTCCCAATTTTTACTTTCTGTAGTTCTATAAGGACTGTATTGGTCTTTACTCGACCTTACAGAAAAATAATTCAGCACTTATGACAAGAGGTTGATTGATATCTTCAACATATGAAGAGCTCTTCCACAAGTAACTTTTAAGAAGGCTATGCAACAAAATGTTAACAGTATTATCTCAGGAAAGCCTGTGTGTTATTCCCTCATCTTGGAAGACTGCTTCTGCCAACAGACTGCATTTATAACAGTGGTATCTTCTTCCAGGAGGAGGTGCTGACGACAAATTCTAAGGCCATGAAGTTTTGATAAATCTGAGGGAGATGGCTGAGAATAGAAAGTTATGAGCTGCGAATAGAGTTGGTCTGACTTCTGAGGGTTTGGGAAACCCACTTAAATTCTTTGAGTTAATTTATCTGCAAAATGGGGATAATAACACTTACCTACATCACTAGGTTGTTATGAAAATTAATACACATTACTACACCTTAGAGATTCAAAGATAAGTATTGTTTTGTGGCAAGTGCAGTAAATAACCTTCAGATTAAGTAAATATATGGTATGTATATCAGGTATTCAAGCTAATTCTGAAATTAAATGTTATCAGATATACTTTAATTAGCTCTTTTATGGAAATGTTTGTGCTAAATTCAAATTTAAATGCATTATTAGGTCATTTTTTTGTTGTTGTTGTGAGGCTATCTTAAAGCAATCAACAGAAATTTTCTCCCAAACATTGTACCTTTTCCTTTATCATTTCAGCATATTAGTATTTGTGCAATGAACTCACCTGCTTCAATTTTATAGTTCAGAGGTGAGCAGATTAAGGTACAAATATTCAGGTAAAATAAGAAAAATGCAAATAATCCTCTCAACCACTTGTGTGAATTCAGGACAGAGACTCTTATCTTTGTAGTGCTCTTTAGAAATCATTTAGTTCTGCCCCTCATTTCGCAAATGAGGAACCTGAGTCTAGAGTGGTTAAGTAACCTGCCCCAAGGGCACAGAGCTAGTTAAAGACAGAGCTGGGAACAGAGCCTGTGTCTTTTAGTTGCTCATGTGATCCTAGTCCAGAGCTCTTTTCCCTCAACTACCCAAAGCTGCCAAGACAGAGATACCATATGTTATATCTAAGATATGTTGGTTTTAGATTTTGTCCAGAATCTCAGTAGGTATGTTAGGCGGATACCATAGTCAGACTAGATTGAACTGAAAGCTGAGATAACAGAGAGATGAAATTTGACCCTTAGCCTGTCAGATTCTGATGGAAATCTTCTGACTTTGTAAAAGATAAAATTTATTTACATTTTGATAGAACATCACCCATAGTTGAGACTGTGAACCCTAGGTTTAGGGGTTCAAGCAGTTACAATATCCCACTAGTGTAAAAATGAATCCAGTAATGACTTTCTGGGAAGTTGTGCTACCTAGTGGTAGTTACTCTAGAGCACAGATTCCCCAACCTGACTCCTTCAGGACTGCCCACTAGGCTATGTGAAATATAGACATAGGGGCCGCATTCCTGGAGAGTCAGCTCTGGGAGGTTTGGGGGCAGGTCCAGAAATCTGTTTTTAAAAGCGCCTGGGGTCACCCAAGGTTGTGAACCACTGGAATACAGCACAGGTCTAAGGAAGCCACCACCTGCTTTCTACAATGGACCCTAAAGTGAGAAGTAGGTGTAGAATTTAAATACATGGTACAGATAATTACACTGCATTTTATAAGTATTTTTTTGCCTTGTAGTTAATGCTCATTTGGTTCATTACCAGTAGTAAGAGGTCATCTTCCCAATATTTCAGTGAGAAAGTAATTGTGTTTGATATGAATTTGTCATGTTTTTGGATGCTTGAGATCAAGTGAAATTTTTTTTACAAAAGAAAAAGAAAAAAGGAACATCCTTACTAGGAACTCAGAGGCTTTAAAATAAATATCACCCCAAAGATCCCATCATACTTTATGTGCACATTTTGTATTGATATGAAAGGAGAAGCAAAGAGGAGGCAATGCAAGGTCATGAATACATTGGGAGACTTTATTTCTAGCGTTTATATGCCAATCTATTCTGGATTTTATTTTTTTTCTAATCTTCTTCTAATTTGTAGAAGGAATCTAAATATTCACTTGTAAATATCTTGGCCAGTTTTAACTTTGAGGCAGCACAAAGGGAATTCATTTCCCAGCTGGGGGTGGGGAATGATGTTTAGATATAAATCTAACTGAATTACATAGAATACTCTCTCAACAGTAATGAGAGTATTTTGGCGACTCACATAATAACCATCAGGGTGCATTTCATCCTTACTAAGTCCATGGTAACCAAGGCCAGATTCTACAGGAATGTTCTTATGTATTTATATAAATCTGTGTTTAAGGCAAAGGCTAATTTGTCTCTCATACTTTAAGATTAAGTCTATCTATTAGTAATTTATTACTTCTTTATAGGAAAGGATGTTATCTTTGGACATTGATAAAAAATAAATGTAATAGAGAAAATAAATATTCAAATAGGTGAACTATTTATTATATTGATTCATGTCTCCAGAGATTATGATAAAAAGAAACAGTTTTTATTAAGGGCTGTAAAAAATGGGCACATTTCCCAGAATTTCTATTTCCTGCCCATAATATGGATGTTTGTTTGTTTTTACAAGTTAACGGGACCATGCTCTGAAAAATCAAGTGGCTAATGTTGACATAGTTTTGTATGAAACCACTGGTATTTCTTTGGGGAGAATGAGTTGGAACTTTTCACCTATCAGGCAGTGGATTTTAATTTTTATATTGAGGAAATATAACCATGGATTTGAGTATTTTCCACTTATTTCTACCTTTGTATAATCATTTTTGAAACTCCACATCTAGGTTAAAAAAAATGACACCACCCTTCCAAAAGCTTTCCTTGAGTTTTACTTTTCAGTTGCAAAGTGTAAAATAACTTGCTGAAATGCCTCTGTAAGTCTTGGTGGTGGTATGCTTTGTGGTTTGTTTGGGGAGATTTGGTGTTGTTTTTAGGAGAGGGTGTACTTTCTTGTGAAAGAGACAAGGGAAAGTTTTACCTGTCTGTCTCTCCTGCTTTTTTTTTTTTTTCCTCTCTTTCTTTCTTTTTCTTTAAAGATTGGTGATAAGGAATTCTAACTACTTAATGAGATGGGAGAGGCCTCACTCCATTGGAGTGGAGGAGTCCAGGTGGAAGTTGATGGATTGGACAGGTAAAGAGAAGAGTACCGCCCCCTCATGCCTATAGTTGGGTATATATTAAGGAACCTAAAATTATGTACAGAGAGAGAAGGAGAGAGAGGGACTTGAGTTCTGTTGTCTTCCTAGTAGATTCCTATTGTAAGGGTCTCAGAGGGGGTGGGGGGGTTGGCAAAATCCTGGAGCCAGAAGAACGGACAGCGGCACTGATCAATCTTACAGCTAACATGTTGTACCTGGAAAATAATGCCCAGACTCAATTTAGTGAGGTAAGGATTTTAGACTTTAGCTCTTCACTTAGAGATGCTTTTTCATTTTTACTTTTAAAATAAAAGCTTATGTATTTGTGGTTCTCAGTTACCCAGCATAATGTTTTTGTAAATTGTGTATAGGAATCTCCTTTTCTTGGTTAATATTTTCTGTGGTGACTGTAAGATTTTTATTCTTTAGTAGAACATGAAAAAGTAGGAGAAACGGGAAAAGAAAACTTTTCGGTGACATTATACCTTTGAAAAACCTAATATTCAGGAGTTTATAAAAATCACTTTTTATAAGAATAAACTGAGAGAGCAGATCACATTCTGCTAGATATATTGAAATGACTCCTCTGTGGAGTATTCACATACCAGTAAGACACAGTAGTGGAATGTGTCTCAACTCAGTTAAGTTCTCAGTTCTATCTTCAGACTTTATCTTAAAAGCAAGTAAAGATTATTTCGAAATAATCAGGCAAGAGTTTTAAAGTCATCTTTGTTTTGAATTTTATCAGTCCGGAGACCCACCTAAGCCCTGAGGAGACTTCAATCACGTCTCTATTGTCTGGTGATTGACTTAGACTTTTGCTGTGTTAGTTTGGAGCAATATGATATTACATATTTATACATGCACACATATAAATGTGTATTGCTAGATAGAAGAATTTTATTTAAGGAATTAAGGATCCGCCTCTCTGATCTCTCCTCAGCGTTTGTCTCAGGGATTTAAATCCCGGGGCAAAAGGGATAAGGAAAAAAACTCCTGAAGAGACTGTAAGGCTTTGAGGAAGTTTCCTAAGGTTGAGGGAGGTCTAACAACAATATTAGTTTACATTCCTCAGAATAGGGCAGCTGTGTTGACACTAATCACATGGGGTGGGGGGTGTTGCTGTGTGAAGAGAGCCAGTTCAGTGTTTCCGATGAAAACGCTTGCAGGTGAATGCTTGGAAAAGTAGACTGGAGTGCTGAAACTGAGCTCCCGAAAATTCAGACAGAATGCATGGTGCTCTGGCGCGGACGGCCAAGGAAAGAATCCAGCGAAGGCAGCAGAGCAGGGCTTGCGCTGTCACACTGGCCATGCTATTGTCTAGACACCCGAACTGTGTAAATATAACAGGGGAAATATCAAGCTTTCTAATGAAGGAAAAGGAAGTGCCTATTTTCCTTTAAAACATTCAGCAGGCTTGCTTGTCCTCAGTGGAGAAACTTGAGTTTCTTGTTTTACTTTAATGTTGAAAGTTAGTTTAAAATGTTACCAAAACAGTTGAAAAAATAGAGGTAACTTTTAAAAGCATCTTGTTTCTATTTGATCCAACGTGGTCCAGTTTTAATCATTAAATAAAAAATCTATCAGTCATATCATATCTGACTTTGTGTTTGTTCATGGGCTATTTTACGACCAGTATGTATAAGCAGGCTGGGATTTGACTCTGTGTGTCTGAGTATAATGGGGCAGAAGCAAATGTTGGTTTAGTGATATATCTATAAGAGAAGAATAAAGTTGACATAAAGTGGAAAGAAATTATTATTTCTCATGAAAAGAAAAATAACCCTGCATAAATGCTATGACTAGAGGTTATCTGTGGGAATTATTGCCTTTAATGGAGGCAGAGTTGTGCTATCCGTGAGAGTATGACATCCTTATGATGAAAAAAAATACGTTTACATGGGTTTGCATTTTTAAAACTTTAGAGAAATATGTGGTCAGGTGCTCAAAAGGTAGCAGTTGTCTGTTTTCTGGTGGAATGTTGCTAATGTGTATAGAAAATATCTATGAAAAAATATGGCTGGATTTCTCTCCCTGCCTCTCTTTGTATGTTGTCACTGTGAATGTCATATCCTTCTGCCAGTTCGTGTACTAGGCGTTATCTTCGTGGCTTGATTTGCATTCTATTCTCATGAACAGCTTTCTTTTTCTGGATAGGGTTGTGTTTAACTTCTGTAAAAATGCAGTTCCACATCTGAGTATATGACGTGCCCGGGAGTATGTGGCTCTGGGAATCCTGAAACTTAACTCAAAGTTATAACATTTTGGGACTCACCTTAAAGCAATGTTTATCAGTAATTGCCAATACAGAAACAGCAATCTGCTATTATCACAGAAGAATTGCTAAGAATCAAGCCCAGGAAGAATAAAAAGGCATGCACTAAATGTAGAGGACACAGATAGAGTGATGGGTGTCTGGAAACAGGTTGGTATAACTTAAAAAAATAACAGGCCTTCTGGGTAATGGAGCCACCTCTAATTGGAAAGACAAATGATGATGTTACCTTGCTGAAATAAAAACAGAGCTATGGCAGAAAAAAATAGGAATAAAAAAGCATATAATGCCCCATGAGAGTCAATATTATTTTAAAACTATAACCCATTCTCAAACTTCAAGTACTTTTTAAATTTATTTGCTAATAACTTCCTTGGATTGATAACTCAAAAATAATATAAGAACACCGTATACCATTTTCCACAAATTTCCAGTTCCTTCCCCTCAAGCAGAATGGATTTTGGGAAGCTGTTAATGAACAGGAAGGGAAGAGAGCATGGGCAGGATGTAACAGGCAAGGCTTAAGGTTCCACCCTTGGGTTACAATGGAGAGGCCTCAAGCAATCACCGCACCATTGTGCCAGGCTTGGAATGACACAGCCTCTGGGACTGGTCTCAGACTTGGAGAGAGAGCCTCAAAAGAAAGGAAATTCTTGACAGATTAAGTTTTAGCTCGACTTTCTGCCAATAAACTGGTGTGTGTGTGTGTGTGTGTGTGAGTGTGTGT
>PVKM010015345.1:0-28011 GCA_004027735.1 Carollia perspicillata | reverse complement strand
AAATCTCAGATATCTCACACAGCAACATTTTTACTGATATGTCCCCCAGAGCAAGGGATATAAAGAAAAGAATAAACAAATGGGATCTCATCAAAATAAAAAGCTTCTGCACAGCTAAAGAAAACAACATTAAAATAAAAAGAGAACCAACTGTATGGGAAAACATATTTGCCAACGATACCTCAGACAAGGGTTTAATCTCCAAAATATACAAAGAACTTACACGACTCCACTCCAAGAAGACAAGCAACCCAATTAAAAAATTGGCAAAGTACTTGGACAGGCATTTCTCCAAGGAGGACATACAGAGGATTCAGAGACACATGAAAAGATGCTCAATATCGCTAGCTATCAGAGAAATGCAAATTAAAACCACAATGAGATACCACTTGACACCGGTAAGAATGGCTATCATAAACAAAGCAACAAACAACAAGTGTTGGAGAGGTTGTGGAGGAAAGGGGATCCTAGTTCACTGTTGGTGGGATTGCAGACTGGTACAACCACTATGGAAAACAGTGTGGAATTTTTTCAGAAAACTAAAAATGGAACTGCCTTTTGACCCAGCAATTGCACTGCTAGGATTATATCCCAAGAACCCTGAAACACCATTCCAAAAGAACCTATGCACCCCAATGTTCATAGCAGCACAATTTACAATAGCCAAGTGTTGGAAGCAATCTAGATGTGCATCAGTAAATGAATGGATCAAAAAACTATGGTACACATACACAATGGAATTCTATGCAGCAGAAAGAGTGAAGGAGCTCCTATCCTATGCAACAGCATAGATGGAACTGGAAAGCATTATGGTGATTAAAATAATCCAGGCAGTAAAAGGTAAATACCCTATGATATCACCTTTAACAGGAACCTAAACAACAACAAAAAAAAAACAAGCAAGCAAAATATAACCAAAGACAATGAAATAGAAAACAGGATGACAGTAACCAGAGGCGAGAGGGGAGGGAATTTCAAGGGGAGAAGGGAAGGGATAACAGGATCAAGTATTAAGGACACATGGACAAAAACTAAGGGGGGTGGAAATGGGAGGGATGTGGGGAGAACTGTCGGGTGGGGGTGGACTAGGATCGGATTAAAAGACAAAACTGTACTTGAATAACAATTAAAATAAAATTTAAAATATTTAAAAAATGAATCAGATACTGAATCAATGGGGAAAATACTATTTTTAAAGGAATCTCAGAGGAAACTTATCTTGAGACTAATATAATGTTTTTTGCAGGATATTCCAATGCACTCCAAGGGTTTTTTTTTTTTTTTTTCCATCACCAATATCCTTTATGCACAAGCTGGAATTGAGTTTACTATGCATAATTACTTTAAAAGCAGGATGTTTTTCCTTGCACAAGCCCCTGTTATTCTCCATCATTAAAAAAAAATCACCTCCATTGGAAATAATGAAGATTTGTGTGGAGTTTTGTGTATATAAATAAAATAGTTATTACCAGACATCCTATTGTTCCAAATACACATAACCTATTATCATCTATTCCTGTAGACTGTCAATATTTATGTAGTGTCAAACCCAGTTTGACATACCCAGTATGTCAACCCAGTGTCATACCCAGTAGATTTTTTTTTTTTTTTGCTATAACATGGGAATATTAAGTGTTTACTTGGAGAGTAGTGCTCCAGGGATATGTAAAAAATCCTGCCAACCATTGTTGGCCGGCTAAGTTGTGTAGGGCATTGTCCTAATATGCCAAAGTTGTGGTTTCAACCCTTGCTCAGGGTGCATATAAGAGACAACCAATAAATGCATAAATAAGTGTAATACAAAGTGATGTCTATTTCCCTCACTTTTTTCTCTCTAAAATTCAATAAAAATAAAAATAAATTCAAATAGAAATTTTTTACAAGTCCTACCTACTTCTATCAGCTAATAAAAGCTGACTTGGATGATGCTGAATTCACCAGCAATGGCAGTTAAATCCAATATGTAAATAATTTACTTTTATGCTCCAGCATTTACTAGACTTTTAAAAGGACACAATTTATCAATTAAAACAACAATAAAGAAGCATTAGCTCTTAAAAGACAAGCTATGATTCTGTTTATCCAAAGTAAAATACCTTGGTTATCTAATATCTAAGGTGGTTTACTAATTAACTCTGAAAGACAGAGATAAATTCTATCATTTTCTTTTCTAAGAGCAAAGAACTAAACAATAAAAATCAACTTAGAGAGTTCCTGGGTATAACTGGATATGTCACAATATGATTCCAAATTTTTTAAATTAATAACCCAGTCTTTATATTTCTTATTAAGCTTTGTTTGACCTGTTTAATTCAGTAGAACCTACAAGGAAAATATGATACAAAAGATGAAAATTTCATCTAAATCTTTGATTCTCAGACACCTTAATTATAAATTTTCTTTCTTTTTATACATACAAATAAAGAAAATGTTTTAGGAGTTTTTATTCAAAAACATAGATATCATCATAGACCTATAAGATATTATAGTAAAAAATTAGACTTAGTAATCAAGGGACACTCCCTGCATTACAACAATCTCTGATACTGCCATGTTGTACAGAAATAAACAAACAAACAAAAACACCTCAACATCACTAGCTATCACAGAGGTGCAAATTAAAACCCCAATGAGATACTACTTCACATTGGTCAGAATGACCATCATTAAAAAATTCAACAAACAACAAGTATTGGTGAAGTTGTGGAGGAAAGGAAACCTTACACTGTTGCTGGGAATGCAGACTGGTGCAGCCACTGTGGAAAACAGTACAGAATTTCCTCAAAAATCTGAAAATGGAGCTGCCCTTGATTAAGTGATTCCACTGCTGGGATCATACCCTAAGAATACCAAAACACCAATTTAAAAGAACCTATGAATTTCTATTTTCACAGCACCACTATTTACAATAGACAAGTGCTGGAAACAGCCTAAGTACCCATCCGTAAATGAGTGGATCAAAAAACTGTGGCACATTTATACAATGGAATACTATGCAGCAGAAAGAAAGAAGAAACTCCCACCCTTTGTGACAGCATGGGTGGAACTGGAGAGCATTGTGCTAAGTGAAATAAGCCAGGCAGAAACAGACCATATGATCTGAACTATAAGTGGAACCTAATGAACAAAACAAACAAATGAGCACAAATGAATTGCAGACATAGAAATAAAGTAATGATAGTGACAGGAGGGGAAGGAGGAGAGGGATAGTGGGGGAGTGAAGGGGAACATGTACAAAGGACCCATGACCCATGGACAAAGACATTGGGGAAAGGATTGCCTTTGGGAGCAGGGGCTAGACAGAGCTATGGGGGAAAATGAGGGGACAATGGTAAGTGAAGAATAATAAAAAATAAAAATTAAAAAAAGCAGAAGACTGTTTTGGTTGGTGTGGCTCAGCAAATTGAGCACCAGCCTGTGAACCAAAGGGTCACTGGTCTGTTTCCCAGTCAGGGCACATACCTGGGTTGTGAGCCAAGTTGTGACCCCATAGGGGGCCCGTGACAGGCAACCACATATTGATGTTTCTCTACCTCTCTCTAAAAATAAATAAAACATTTTTTAAAAAGAGAAAAAAAAAAAGCAGAAGAGAAGCTTATGGCTTCTCCTTTATTTATGTTTCTCATCTGCTAAATCGCAACTGAGCTTTTGTCACACTTAATATTCTGCCATTTGACTGACTCCTTATAAACTATTCTTGTTTTCTGTACCTACTATTTCTTTTATCTTCTTAAGTATATTTTATTAATTATGCTGTTATAGTTTTCCCAATTGTTCCCCCTTTATCCCTTCTTTGCTCTGCCCCCCCAAACCTCCAGCATCACCTCCTTAGTTCATGTCCATTGGTTGTACATATAAGTTCTTTGAATTCTCTGCTTCCTATACCATTTTTACCTCTTCCTATCTATTTTATGCCTACCAGTTATGCTTCTTCTTCCCTGTATCTTCCCCCCCATTCCTCCTCTCCCTCTCCCCACTGAAAACCATCCATGTGATGTCCATTTCTCTGATTCTGTTCCTGTTCTAATTGTTTTAGTTTTTGATTTCATTGTTTTTTTCTTTTTTTTAAGGTTCATTTGTTGATAGTTGTGAGTTTGTTGCCATTTTACTGTTCATAGTTTTTGATATTCTTCCATTTCTTAGATAAGTCCCTTTAACATTTCATTTAATAAGGGCTTAGTAATGATGAACTTTAACTTGACCTTATCTTGGAAGCACTTTATCTGCCCTTCCATTCTAAATGAAAGCTTTGCTGGGTAGAGTAATCTTGGATGTAGGTCCTTGCGTTTCATGACTTTGAATACTTCTTTCCAGCCCCATCTTGCCTGTAAGGTTTCTTTTTAGAAATCAGACAATGCTTTGTAGGTAACTCTCCCCTTTCCTCTTGCTGCTTTTAAGATTCTCTCTTTATCTTTCATCCTAGATAACTTAATGTTGGTGTGCCTCGGTGTGTTTCTCTTTGGGTCCAACTTCTTTGGGGATCTTTGGGCTTCCTGGACTTCCTGGAAGTCTATTTCCTTTGCTAGATTGGGGAAGTTTTCGTCTGTTATTTGTTGAAATAAGTTTTCAATTTTTTTCTCTTATTCTTCTCCTTCTGGCCCCCCTATATTTTGAATACTGGAATGGTTAAAGTTGTCCCAGAGGTTCCTAAGACTTTCTTCATTTTTAAAAAATTCTCGTTTCTTCATTTTGTTTTGGTTGGATGTTTATTTTTTCCTTTCATTTTAAATCATTGCTTTGAGTCCTGGTTTCCTTCCTGTCACTGTTGGTTCCCTGAATACTTTGCTTTATTTCACTTTGGGTATCCTTCATTTGTTCTTTCATTTTTCAACCAAGCTCAATCAGTTTTGTGAGCATTTTGATTACCAGGGCTTTAAATTCTCCATCAAATAGGTTGACTATCTCCTCATTGCTTAGCTCTCTTTCTGGAGTTTTACTCTGTTCTTTCATTTGGGCCATATATCTTTGTCTCAGTGTACCTGTTAAGTTGTAAGGGGGCTGGGCCTGAGGTATTCACTAGGGCAGGGCAACCCTCCTTGTTGCTGTCTGGCACTGTTATTTGGGGGAAGATCAAGAGAGGAAAAAATGCAGCTGTCCTGCTCAGCTCTAGCCCTACTTTTCCATGAACCCTTGTGTGAGACTTGAAGTTTTTTTCACCATGGCATTCCTGGCCATAGTGCACAGTCAGCTCTGGGTCTCAGTGTCACATTCAGTCATCCCCGCCTGCATGGTCAGCCACCTTGTCTTGGGTTCTCTCCATTTGCCAGTCTTACAGGTCTAGTTGGTCTGATTGACTGTTTCTTTAATTCCTTGGTTGTTGGAGTTCCATGCAGTTTAATTTTCTGGTGGTCTTTGTTGTTTATTGATTTTAGGTTGTTCCTCTTTTCAGTTGTTTGAGGAAGTGAAGGGTTTCCACCTACCCCTCCAGCTTGGCCAGAACTCCTTTATTACTTTATCTTAATGTAACAGTCTTAGCCCAGCAACTTTGCTATAATTCTTTGCAGAATGAAGGCATTAGTAATTATCGTTTGCTTACTAACCACCTTCTTGTTCCTAGGATAATTTATAGAAAACTCCTGTTGATAATGGTGATTTTATTTAGCTTACAGATGGATCTTACCTGAAAGATAAACAGGATATTACAAAATAGGATATTCAATAGCTTCCTATAGTGGACAAAATTAAAAGTAGAGTGACCTAAATAAGATTTTTTCAACAAGCGTAATTGCTCTAACTTGAGCTTGTCAGTCAGCCAAATAAATAACCAATATTTATATTGACAGTAGGTATGTCTTTGGTGTAACTTACGACTTGGAATAATGTGGAGGCATCAAAGTGACATGACACCGAGAAGCAGTGTCTGCTGTATTGTGAATGAGACACAACAAATTCACAAAGACTACCGAGTCCTGTGAAGGAAAAGTGATGTCAAGGCTTCTCTCTCAAGAGCAGAAAAAGCCTGTGAGCACCTAGGCCACTATCTCAAGAGGAAAGCACCCTGACCCTTGCCTTAAAAAACTTTTATTGTTTTTCTGGGCACATTACATGATGGTCCTCATTTATTATGCCCAGGTTTGCTTTAGGTGGTTATCTTTTACAGAAAATAAAGGATAGGATGCCACTAATCACATCACAGAAGAAGGATATTTGCAAATGCAAAGGGAAAAGTGGTTGAACTGGTTACTCTTGTCCTTGGAAGGTTTAGCGTAGATTTTAGAAAATTACTTTAAAGATATGTAGTAAACATTTTCTGCATAAATTCAGAGTGAGGAAATCTTAGCAAAAACAAGTCTCAAAGAGGCCTAGGTACAATACAGGCCTGATTCCCCAATGGAGAACCTATTCGTGGGTGTGAGCCCTGTGCATTTCTGAGTGGGAGCTGGGCCCATACCACACAGAACAGTTTCCTATAATTTCCCCCTGGTTTTTAGTTAGGACTGCTATAGATCTCACAAAACTTGCTACTTCCTGGTCTCTCACATGACTTTGGGAAAATAATTTGCAAATACATCTAAGTACATAGAACATTATTATAATCAATAAGTAACTGGTAGTTCCAAAGACACACATTCTCAGATTAGGCGCATCAATCATTGTCAGGCAGTAATGATCAAATAGATAACATTCAAAGAACTCTGAGGGCCTATTTTGAGTTAGGGTCAAGTAGCTAAAGGCCCACAAAACTTTGGGGAAACAAACTCATTTCAGGCTTGGACCCTTATTATTTAAATTGAGGGTATTAGCAAAGTAGGTTTCATAGGATTTTATGCATTCTTTCCTAAGCCTGATTGCCCAAGGGAACTCGCTCTTTCCAACACAGGGCCACACCCACCTCCAGCATTGTTTCAGGCTTAGGTAGAGCAGGGGAAGTTAGGCAGCCAAGAAATTAGGAAACTTTGTGCAGACAGAATGGGGACTCTGGCTATGTCAAAGCCAAAGGGCAAGGGTCCATCATGCCCTGTTAGGAACCACCCTGCCTGGTTTCAGAAACTGTAACCCCCCCATGGCTAAGGTTGAGTGAGTGACCTTTGGGCCATAAGCCACTAAGGAGAGAAAGTTTATCTCCCTGGCAAGATCGCCGCTTCTGCTCCTTTTTCTTCACCCAACCTGGCACCCAATGCTTGATCAGTTAGTCAATGACGGGTATGATTCCCCAAGGGGGGAACGATCTAAAACAGGCATGATCATGGGGAAGCCCCAGGGACGGACTTGAGGGGCTATAACAAAAGTGAGTGAT
Source organism: Carollia perspicillata (assembly GCA_004027735.1). NCBI lineage: Eukaryota > Metazoa > Chordata > Mammalia > Chiroptera > Phyllostomidae > Carollia > Carollia perspicillata. The sequence goes on along the minus strand of PVKM010015345.1, from coordinate 20,774 downwards.
GATGTTCCCCTCAGCTTTGACATAGCCTGAGTCCTCATTCTGCCTGCATGAAGTCTTCTAATCTCTTGGCTGCCTTACTTCCACTGCCTGACTTAAGCCTGAAACAATACCTTAAGCCCAAAACAATGCTAGTGGTGAGTGCTGTCCTGTGCTGGAAAGGGTGTGTTCCCTAGTGCAATCAGACCTGAGAAAGAATATGTAAAATCCTGTGAAGCCTGCTTTGTTTAGAATGATGAGTCTCCAAGTAGGAAGTGAGTTTATTCCCCAGAGTTTTTTAGCCCTTTAGCTAACAAACCCTGACTCAGAATAACCCCTCCTTTGGAAGGGGTTATTCCTTTGGAAGATCAGCCACCTTTTCTCCCTAAGCAGATCATGTCTTGGTAGTCTTATCCTTATCCATGGCAGCTGGGGGGGGGGGGTGCAGCGGGTGGAACCCCCCACAACCCTCTTTTTCTATTGCCCCTTAAGTCCTTCCCTGAGGGCGCCCTCATGATTGTGCTTGTCTTAGGTCATCCTTCCCTTGAGGAATCTTACCTGTCATTGGCTAACCAACCGACCATGCACTCGGGACCAGGCAGGGTGAAGTAAAATGGGCAGAGACATTGCTCCTGAAAGGGAGATAAGCCTCATCTACTCAGTGGCTTAGGGTCCCAAGGTCTCTCACTCAGCCTTAGCCATCAGGGAGTTACAGCTTCTGAAACCAGGCAGGGCGGTTCCCAACATCTAATCTCCCCCTTTTTGTTTGTGAATGCAATTGTAGTTGTTAAGCCTGTGAAACCTACTATTTGCTCTTCCTGAATGCAATTTTAAAAAAATAACCTTTATATACATCATAAACCATAAATAAGGATTAAGACAAGGAGGCATCCAAAGGCTGCAATGACCCAAACTTGTAAATTCAGTCCATTGAACCAGTATTTATGGTTCATCCAATTCAGGATAATTGTGGAGGCTCTGGAACGCTTTTTATTCAATAAGGCCTTTGGTCAAGCATTAAGAGCCTTGATGTCCCTCCATGTGGTGGGGACACACCTAAAGGGAACATTATGGGGCAATGAGGGGTTGTTGCCTTCTGCAAGAGGCACTTGAGCCTTAGCCCCTGTCATTGGGGCAGGCCCCATCCTCCTCCGTTGGTGGTCCCAGGCCTGTGAGTGATGGTGTGGGTGCCGGTTTTCCTTCTGGTTGTTCAGGGTCAGGTGGGCCATCTGGTCTGTCAGTTGATTAGTTCTCAGCTCCAGGTAGTGGAGCTTGGCATCTATTCTGCTCATGATAAGGTTTTACTCTTTTGGCTGATAGCCAGACAGGACCTGTAGGAATGGAGATACACACACACACCCTTACCTAAGTTAAGAGATCTACAGGGCCCTGCCAAGAGCCATCTCCCAGTGAATCTTTATATAAAACCTGAGGATAAGATGACTCTGGCTCTTTCTTCTGAAAATGTTTCTCAATTGGAGTACAAAGTGATTCATCACAATTTAGAAAATTATAGGTAAACATGGCTAATATAATCAAATTTTGGGGGGGGAGGACTCATGACTTCCCTTTTTTCTGTTTTTTAAGAAGATTTTTTAAAGTATGATGAGGCCGTTCTACAACTGCCTGACTGGTTGGATTATAAGGGATTCCTGTTTTATGTTGCATAGTCCAACACTGAAGAAAAACCTGAGTAGAATGGGCAAGGGATCCAGGACCATTATCAGTTTTAATTTGCTGAGGCCATCCTAAATGACTAAGGGCCTGAAGCCAAAGGGCTTGTATATTTTTAGCAGATTTTTTTTGTTAAAGCAGATGCATGTAGGGCACCAGAGTAATCAAAAGAAATAGAAATTGATACCAGAGTATCAACAGAAATATGAATGTATTTGCATTTTCCAAATGGGGTATAATGAGTGACATCTGTTTGCCAAGTTATTTGAGAACTTAGTCCTCGAGGATTAACTCCTATAGATGGAGGTGCATTGCTAAGGGCTTGGCAATCAAAACATTCTTTAATAATTTGCTTAGCTTGGAAAGACAGGCCCCCTGCTGTTTCCACAAGCTGAAATTAGTTTAAGCAACAATTTAATTGCCCTGTTGTTCTCAGGACCTGATAGCTCCTAGATTCAGAGTTTTTAAGGAAAGTGGGAAAGATGAGGTGGGGGTGCTCTGCCTAAGTATGTTTTAGACAAAAATGGTTATGCACCAAGGGCCTTTTGTGACTTGATTGACTAACTAGTCCCTCTGGGAGAATAGCCAGTTCTTTACCAAGGAAACGATCAGTGTTTACAGGTACAGTGAGTTAAAAAATAGTACTTAGTTGTTGGGAACCTCTCTACCTGGTTTCAGGAGTTGTAACTGCCCCCCTGTGGCTAAGGCTGAGTGAGTGATCTCTGGACTGTGAGCCACTGAGGAAACAAAGCTTATGTCCCTGGCAAGAGTGCTACTTCTACCATCTCTAGCCCCACCATTTGGTCAGTTAGTCAATGATGAGTATGACCCCCCTGGGGGGGGGCAACCTAAGCCTAACATTATCACTTGAGAGGCCATTAAGGTAGGACTCAGGGGGTGCTGCAGCAAAATGGGGTCAAAAGACCCTCACCCCCCTCAGCTATTTTGACATAGCCTGAGCCCTCATTCCATCTGGGAGAAGTGCTCCCTGGCTCTAATCCACTTAATCCTGAATCTATGACGGGTACGGGGTGTAGCCTTCTGCCAGCAAGAGCAGGTTCTGGAGTGATCGGTCATAAGAAATAATTCGTAAAGTCCTGTGAAGCCTACTTTGCTAAGAGTGCTCTCATTCATATGATAAAGATCTGGGCAGGAAATGAGTATGTCTCCTAAAGTTTTTGCAACCCCCTTACCTGACAGAGACTGACTCAGATTAAGCCCTCAGATTTCTTTGAAATGTTATCTATTGTTTGATCCTTGCTGCCTGACATTGACTGATGAGGTTTACCTGTATCCCTGTATGTTATGAACCTACTAAATACCAGTTGAGGTAAGGATTTGTGGTCCTTCTCTTTTGAGATTGGCCACCTTTCTTCCCCAAGCAGATCATGTCTTGGTAGCATTATTTTCATCCGTGGCAGACTGGGGGACCTGCACAGAGTTTCACCCACAACAACCAACATACACCATACACAAAAATAAACTCAAAGTAGATAAAAGACATAAATATAAGTCACGACACCATAAAAGTCCTAGAGGAGAATATAAGCAGAAAAATCTCAGATATTCCACACAGCAGTATGTTCACTGATATGTCCTCTAGAGCAAGGGGCATAAAGGAAAGAATAAACAAATGATACTTCATCAAAATAAAGAGCTTTTGCATAGCTAATGAAAACATCAGAAAAACAAAAATGGAAGCAACTGTTTGGGGAAATATATTTGCAAATGATACCTTGGGCAAGGGTTTCACCTCCAAAATATACGAAGAACTCACACTACTCCATTCTAGGAAGACAAATAACCTAATTTAAAAATTGGCAAAGGACCTAAAGAGACATTTCTCCAAGGAGGGTGTCAGAGGGCCCAGAGACATATGAAAGAATGCTCAGCACCAATAGCCATCTCAGAGATGCATGTTAAAAACATAATGAAATATCATTTTATACTGGTCAGAATTGTCATTACTATCAAATTGATAAGCAAGTGACAGGGAGGTTCTGGAGAAAAGGGAACCCTAATACACTGTTGGTGGGAATGCAGACTGGTGCAGCCACTTTGGAAAACAGTATGGAATTGCCTCAGAAAACTAAAAGTGGAATTGCCTTTTGACCCAGCAATTCCAGTGCTGGGATTATACCTTAAGAATTCTGAAACACCGATTCAAAAGAACCTATGCACCCCAATGTTAATGGCAGCACAATTTACAATAGCCAAGTTTTGGAAACAACCTGAATAGCCATCTGTAAATGAGTGGATCAAAAAACTGTGGTACATTTACACAGTGAAATACAGCACCATAGAATGAAAGAAGGAGCTCCTACCCTTTGTGATAACTTGGATGGATCTTTAGAGCATTATATCAAATGAAATAAGCCAGACATTGAAAGATAAATACCATTTTATCTCACCTATAAGTGGAACCTTATCAACAAAACAACAGGCAAGCCAAATAGAACCAGAGACTTTAAAATAAAGAACGACCTGACAGTAACTAGAGGGGAATGAGGAAGAGGATAACAGAGGAAGAAAAGGAAATGGTCATCAAGGAACATGTATAAAGGACCCATGGGCAAAGCCAAAGGGAGGTAGAATTGAGGGTGTGGGATAGTGGTGAGTAGGACAGGAAGGCGGGTATGTGGGAAAATGGGGACAACTGTACTTGAAAAACAATGAAAAAATTCAGAAATCATTTGTATTTTTATTCATCAACAATGAATTATTAGAAAAAGAAAGAGATTTAATTTACAATTACATAAAAATATACATAGATATAAATGTAACCAAGTAGGTAAAAGACCTGAAAGTAAGAAGTTGAAGAAGATACACATAAAAGCATATACCATGCTCATAAATAGAATGAATTTAAAAAATTGAATTATTTGTATTACTCAAAGCAATAAATAAATTCACTATGATTTGTTTCAACATACCAACAGCATTTTTCACAGAACTAGAAAAAATAATCCAAAAGTTTATAGGGAACCACAAAAGGACAGAAATAGCCAACACAATTTTGAGAAAGAAGTATAATGACAGAGTTATCACACTGCTTGATATAAAATTATGTTAAATACCAATAGCAAGCATAACAACATGACACTGTTATAAAAAGAGACACCTAGATCAATAGAATGTCATAAAGAGCCCATAAATAAACCCATGTTTATCTAGCCAATTAGTATTTGACAATAAGTTCAAAAACATACAATCCATAATAAAACAGTCTTTTCAGTAAGTGGGGTTGAGAAAATTAAACAGTTACATGCAGAAAATAAAACTAGATCATCTACTTACACCATACATGAGAATAAACTCAAAGGGTATTAAAAACTTCAATGTAAGATTCAAAACCATAAAATTCCTAGTAGAAAACATAGACAGTAAATTCTATGACATTCCCCTGGCAATATTTTTTTTCCTGATATGTCTTTTTGGGCAAGTGAAACAAAAGAGAAAATAAACCAATTCGACTCTGCCAAACTAAAAAGGTTTTGCACAACAAACCTTTGACAGAACACAAAGACAGTGTATGGAATGGTGAAAGATATGTGCCAATGATATAACAAATAAGGGGCTGATATCCAAAATTTATAAAGAATACATACACTGGGGTTGGGGGAGTGGTGAGGGAAAAATGGAGATAACAAAGACAACAACAAAAAATTAATATAACTCAACATCAAAAGAACAACCCAATTAAAAATGAACAGGAACAAATATAAAGGACATATGGACAATAACAAGGGGGGATGGAAATGGGAGAGAGGTGAGGAGGGCTGGTGGGGGAGGCTGGTACGGGGGAAAAGGCAGAAAACTGTACTTGAACAACATTAATTAAAAATTAATTAAATTTTTAATTAATTAAAATTAAAAAAAAATTAAAATAAGAAACTTCAGCAGTTAAGTTGAAGAATTTCTAGTGTTGTACATTGTTGCTAATACTTAAACATCAATAAAATGCTTTGTCCATTCTGAATTAAAAAAATGAGCATAGGGCCTGAATAGACATTTTGTCAAAGAAGACATACGAATAGCCAATAGACATATGAAAAGATGCTTAGCATTACTAATTGTCTGAGAAATGCAAAAGCCACAATAAGATATCACCTCTTTCTTGTTGGAATGGCTAACATAAAAAAAATCAACAAATAACCAGAAAAGCAAGGAGGTGGGGAAAGGGGAACCCTGATTAACTATTGATAGGAGTGTAAACTTGTGTAGCCACTATGTAAAACAGTGTGGAGGGTCCTCAAGAAATTAAAAATAGAACTTCCTTATGACCCAGTGATTCCACTTCTTGGTACATGTTTTAAAAAACCTAAAATCCTAGCTGGAAAATATATATACCCCTCTGTGTTCATTGCTGTGTTATTTATAATAGCCAGGATTCGGAAACAACCTAAGTGCACATTAAGAGGTGAGTGAATAAATGGTGTATATATACACAATGGAATATTACTTGATCATAAAAGGAGAATGAAATCTTACCATTTGTAGCAGCATTGGTGGACCTAGAAGATATTATGCTAGGTGAAGTAAGTAAAACAACAACAACAACAACCTCATATGATTTCACATATGATTATATGTGGAATTTAAACAGCAAAATAAATGAATAAAACAAAATAGAGCCTTATAGATACAGAGATTACACTGATGGTTGTCAGAGGGGAGGGGTTTGAGAGGCTGGGTGAAAAAAATGAAGGGATTTAGAAATGCAAATTGGTAGTCTTCAAATCATCATAAGAATGTAAGTTACAACATGGATAATATAGTCAATAATGTTATAATGGTGCCAGGTTGGTACATGAAATATTGGGGAAACACATTTGTAAGCATATGATTTGTCTAACCACAATGCTGTATAGCTTAAATTAATACAAAATAATTTTGAATGTTAACTATAATTGAAAAATTAAAAAAAATAGGAAGGAGGAAAATGGCAGAGGAGAGAATGGAAGTCATGCTAACATTCTCCTAGGACCAATCTGCAATTAAACTAAATTGTGGAGAAATTGAAGCAGGACATAGAATAGAAAGAACTCTGAGACTGCACAGCTGTTACTGGCCAGTGGCGAGCATGCTGGTTGCCAGGAAATGCTTTTTATCACTTAAGTAGAATGAATAGTAAACTGAGGCAGGGAGGAGGATGAAGACATGTCTTAGATGCTAACTCAGTAGTCTTGAGTCTGGTCTGATAATATTGCTACGTGTTCCAACATCACAAGAAACACTATGTTAGCAAGGAAAGAGGCAGGTCATTGAAATTCTATGCAATATTCCCACTACCTTGGAAACAAAGCTAAAAAACTGTGCTTTCATCCCAATGCTCAGAATGCAGAAGATGGCCCACCGTGCCTAAAGAAGAAGTCCATAAAACAACTTTTGTTCATTGTCTACCTCTGGCCACTATCTGTTTTATGAGGAAGTTCTTAATGCTTACAGGAAGAGCCCATAAATAAGTTTTGGTAACTTCCCCAACTTTAATTAACTGTCTCATGTCACCTCTCTGTTTCAGAAAAAGATGAACAAATAGAGTCTGGAGCAAGATAAGGATTTGGGCTAACAGACCCCCAACATACTTAAGTTTGGGTAGTCACATTCCCTCAGGAAACCTTTCACCACATATACCCATTAATCAATATGTAAGTGTTTTACTCCCATCCCATTAACTATAGTCATCAGAACAAAGGACTTGCTCTCTTTGCACTCCTGGCACTCTGGGTGCTCTTGACTCCTTGGCTCTCTGTCCACCCAGCCTCAGGTCACTTGGCTTCTGGCCACCCAGGGGCTTACCACCCCAGCCTTCAGCCATCCTTACTGTCGCCACTCTGCTTTGCCCTGAAGCTCTGCCATTTACCACCCCTCCCATTCTACTAGGCCATAGGAATGGATAACTAATAAACTGATTGCACACTAATAGATTTGCTGATCTGTAAGTTTTTACATGTGTCATAAAAAAGAACCAGGTCTAACCTGTCAACAAAATCACCCTGAACAAACAACTGAGCGATAGCAAGAGAAAAGCTTTATAACCACAGACAGACATAAGTATCAAGTTTGGCCCAACCTGTCTGGTAAAGAGTATGGTAGAGACTCAAGAGGACTGGCTGGACACTTTTAGGCAGCATTGCCAGAGGAATAATTAAGTGGACAGTTGGATCTCCTAGAGAAGAATTGGGTCTAAACTCTAAGCTAGGATTCTCAGCCTACAGTACCAGACCCCCAAAAGTACACAGATACAAAACAGCTGTGAAAAGTGGCAGGGTTGCTCTCTACCAGAGACAGATGGCTGGAGATTCGAAGAGGTATTTAAAGGGCCAACACACAAATTTTCATTTGCTGCCACTTACTCTGAACTCTGGCAAAGGAGGGGACAGAGTGGGCTAGAAAGACCTGAAAGGAGACTGGGGACAGAAGCTTTGGAGAGAGAGCTGAGAGAATAGATGCTAGGATCCAGATGCTGAATCATTTCCCATATGACAGCAGTCACCTAGCTCAGGCAGACCACTCCTCTCCAAGTGGCAGCAGCCTGAGGGGTAACAATAGTCCAACTCCAAAAGGACATCTGCCCTGGCCTTGTGGTGCTTCAGCCTGACTGATGAACGCAGAATGACTAGATTAATAACCAAAGGGGGCAGCTACAGGCCGTAGATTCCTGGCAAAGGTGGGGAGTAGAGTGGGCTAGAGATGCTTGAGGAGAGATTGGAGAGAGATGTTTGGGGAGAGAACTGAGAGAGTAGATGCTGGGATCCTGGTGTGGAGTCAACCCCCATATTGGCAGCAACCATCATACTCAGGCAGAGCAATCCCCTCTGAGAAGCACCCGCTAAGGGAAAACAATAGCTCTGAACTCAGAAGGGATTCAGCTGCACTATATGCTGCTTAAGCCTGACTGCTGAGTGCAGAGTGACAAGATTAACAACTGAAGGAGTTGATCACTGGAAGTTTCAGACAGTTGATCACTGGAAGTCTCAAACAGGCTGCCTAAGTTCAGATGGGGTCAACATCTGACATCATCAGAGACTCATCTAGAAAGAAAAAAAAAAAAACCAGTGGTAAATACTGGAGGCTACTGAGATTAAATCCACTGTGGTCTTCTCCATGATTTGCAATATTTTCTTTCTTGTATAGCTTTTAAAATTTAGTGCATATCTAGCAAATTTGTGCATATTAAGACACTAGATTTTATGCTATAGTTTATTTCAATTCACATATTTTGCCCCTCCTTTCTCTTATCTCAGTTCACCTTCTTTCTTCCCATTATTTTCATTTAAATTTTTGTTTTCTCTCTTGCTACAACTTGTTTCCATTCCATGCTCTTATTATATCTCCTCTGTCCACACACACAAGACCAGTTTTCTTGTCAGTGGCTACCTCACATGCTTTTTCCCAGCTCTTAAAATACCCACATTCTCTCTCCACCTTTAGCAATGTTTGTTGTGAGTAGGGCAGTTCTTGCATATTTTCTCAATTTTATCTCTAGATCTTCGCTAATTTTGTATTTCAAATATTAAATTTTACTGGGCCCTTCTCCTACTCTTTTTTTATCTCAAACTTTTAATTTTTCACTGTATTGGCCTGTTTTTTTTCTTTTTTATTTCTTCTACTTCTCTTTCATCCTGCCCTTTTATTATTCTTTATTATTCTTTTTTTCTTTATTCTCAAGTTTTAATTTTTCCCTTTCTTAGCCTGGTTTTTGTTCCTCATTCTTTGTATTCCCATTCCCTCTATCATTTGAAAGTCACTTCCCATTCCTCTAGGCATCTCTCAAGCTTTCCTTTTTTTTTTTTGCCCTTTATTCTCAAACCATCTATATTAATTTTAGCCCATTTGTTCTTGATAAGGCTGTGATGTATCTTTCTTTTTAATTTGGTTCCTATATTTTTAGTATTCATTTACTTTTCTTCTTTCTTTTTCCTTCTCTCTCTCACTTTATATTATATTATTTTATTTTAATTTCTGTTTAAACTTAATACTATATGCTTCCCTTCTCAAGCTACATTCTACATTCACCTTTTCACTCATGATGTAAATTTTACTTTCTCTCTTCACATTGCTCCAATTCCCAACTCTTATTCGTGCTCCTCTCAACACTCTCTCAAAATCATTTTTCTTTCAGTAGCTCATTTTGTATTCACTCTTCTTATAATAGTCTTAATCTCTTTACACCCTTATTAATACTGGCTCATTTGCTGTTGATAGTGGAACTTTGGGGTAGGGGGTACTGTTGTGGGTTTGTGTTTGTTTCCTGGGCTTGGTGGGTTTGTTCTGGCAACATCTGTAAACAGCACATGAGACATAGTGGGCAGAGTGACCTGCAGTCAACCAGCTGGAGGCAAAGACCCACCTAAGAAAGACCCAACAACAATAAAGCCCCAATTACATTAAGAGAACCAATGTAAATGGTATAAAGGTCATCCCAGGAGCATCAAGTTCAGGAGATCAAGGAGAGTGCACCACTGAATCTCACAGGTCTACTACCATAGAAATTCACAAAACAAAGTCAGGAGGTCAAAGCAAATTAATTGAAGAAGTAGAAGCAAACAAGAAGAATTCACAAACAATGGGAAAACAAAGAAATAACACCAAACCAAGAGAAAAGGAGGGATCCTCAGAAGAAGTGATAAATGAAATTGAGGAATGTCAACTATCAGATAGTGAGTTCAAAACAATGGTTATAGGGAAGCTCAGTGAGCTTCCTGAGAATTACCAAAAACTACAGGGAAATTGCAAGAAATTTACCGCAAACTATATCAGCATGAAAAAAAGACATAGAAATAATCAACAAGTACCAATAAGAAATGAAGAATACAATTTCTGAATTAAAGAACACAGTTGAAGGAGTAAAAAACAGGCCAGATGAAGCAGAGGATAAAACCAGCAAGCTGGAGGACAAAGTAGAAAGAACTCCCAGAAAGAGCAAGAAAAGGAAAAACAACTCAAAAAGAATGAAGAGGGTTTAAGAGACCTGCAGGACAACACAAAACATAATGATATCCATATAATAGGGATACCAAAAGGAGAAGAAGAGGAGCAAAGGATAGAAAACCTGTTTGCAAATGTAAGCATAGAGGGTTCAAATCAAGAGGAACTTAAAGAGGCCCACTCTAATACACATCATCATTAAAATAGCAAAATTCTAAGACAGAGAGAGAATCTTAAAGCCATTAAGGGGCTGAAACAGGAAGTAACATACAAGGGAGCCCCAGTAAGGGGCTGACTTCTCAACAGAAACCCTACAAGCCAAAAAGCAGTGGAGAGAAATATTCCAAGTAATCAAAAGCCAATGCCTGCAACCAAGACTACTCTATCCAGCAAGGCTCTCAATTAAATTGGAAGATGAAATAAGGAGCTTCTCAGACAAAGAAAGGGTGTGTAAAAGAATATGCTTCTACCAAACCAGCATTGCAAGACATTCAAAAGGGGCTTTTTTAAGAGGAAGAAAAGGAGTGAAAGAGAGAGGAACAAGATTCAAATGGAGTAAAGTAGCAATGAATAAGTACCTATCAATAATAACCTTAAATGTAAATGTATTAAATGCTACAATCAAAAGACATAGGGTAGTTAAATGGATAAGAAAACATGGCCAACTCACATGCTACCTACAGGAGGTGCACTTCAGAAAAAAAGACCTACCCAGACTGAAAGCGAAGTGTTAGAAAAAAAAAATTCCAAGCAAATGGACAGGATAAAAAATATATTACAAGGCCACAGTAACCAAAACAGTCTGGTACCGGCATAAGTATAGACACATAGATACATAGATCAATGGAACAGAAAAGAAGAAACAGAAATAAATATAAGTCTCAATGGTCAATTAATATTCAACAAAGGGGACAGAAGCATAAAATGGAGTAAAAATAGTCTCTTCAACATATGGTGTGGGGAGATCTGGACAACTACCTGCAAAAAAAAAAAAAAAAAAAAAAAAAAAAAAAAAAAAAAACTTGATCAACAACTTATACCACACACACAAAAAAAATTGAAGGTGGATAGAAGATTTAAACATAAGTTGAAGCTCCATAAGAGTCCTAGAAAAGGAATTAGGCATGAAAATCTCAGATATTCCAGATAGCAATATTGTAACTGGTATGTTCCCTAGAGTAAGGGAGATAAAGGAAAGGATAAACAAATTCAACTTCATCAATCTGCATTTTTAAATCTATGGAAAGGAAGTAGCCCTGAATTCAGCTTCAGCCCCTCAAAACATTTCCCATAAGCAATGCTACTACCACGGAAAACCCATGTAGAAAATCACTGCCTGCTCTCTCAGATACTGAAAGGAGCAACCCTGAATTCATTTCCAGATTCTCAGAGGCACGGTCTTTGAGCAGTGGTGAGAGCAAACAGAACCAATTGGGAAAACCCCAAGACACTTGCAAAGGTGCAGCTCCGAATTCAATACCAGGTCTTTCCAAGCACAGTCCATGAACAGTGCAACTATCTCAGGGAATCAGTTTAGAAAACCACTGTCTGCACTCTCAGAGACACTGAATGGGAGGTATCCTCTTTCAGGTACTTTCAGGCAGTCTATGGGCAGTACTAGTAGCCCCAAAATCCAGGGTGGAAATTACTGTCTGCACCCCTAGATAACCTGAAATGATCAGCCCTGAGTTTAATTCCAATCCCTCCTAGGCACCGTCTGTAAGAAGAGTTGATAGTTCAGGAAACCAATGTGGAAAACCACTGTCTGAAATCACCAAGTCACTAAGAGGAGCAGCCCTGAATCAGTTCCAGCCTTCCTGAGAATAGTTTATGAGAAATGCTGCCAGCCAAGTAAAGTAGTGGGGAAGACCACTACCCACAATCCCAGAGCACTCTAAGAAGCAGCCGTGAATTCAGTTCTAACCCATCCCAGGGACAGTCTATGAAAAAATGCTGCCAGCCCAAGGAACCATTGTGAAAACATGATCTGTACTCCCATAAATACTGAAAAGTAGCAGTGTTCTATTGAGTTGTATTCTCTTCTATGCAGTCTATGAGCAGTGCTGCCATCCCAGAGAATCAATGTGGAAAACCAATATCTGCATTCTTGACGACACTGAAAGACGTGACCCTGAATTTACTTATAGCCCCTCCCAGCACAGTCTATAAGCTACGGTTGGTAGCCCAGGAAACCAGTATAGAAAACCACTGTCTACACACCCAGAGACACTAAAAGGAGGCAGCCCTAAATTCACTTCCAGCCCTATCCAGGTGCAGTCTATGAGCAGTGCTGTTAGCCAAGAGAACCAGTTTGGAAACCACTGTGTGCACTGCTAGAGACACTGAAAGGAGCAGCAATTAATTCACTTCCAGCCTTTCTCAGGAACAGTTTTTTAAAGTACATCTTATTGATTGTGCTATTACAGTTGCCCCAATTATTCCCCTTTGCCCCCCTCCTTCTGGTATCCTCTTCCCTCCAGCAATCCATCCCCCCTTAGTTCATGTGTATGGTTCATGCATATAAGCTCTTTGGCTTCCCCATTTTCTATACTATGCTTAGCCTCCCTCTGTCTATTTCATACTTACCAATCATGTTTCTTAATCCTTGTACCTTTTCCCCCAACTTCCCCTTCCCCCACCCTGCTGATAACCCTCCACATGATTTCCATTTCTATAATTCTGTTCCTGTTCTAATTTTTTGCTAATTTTGGTAAATATATATAATTTACTTATTCTAGGCAGAGAGGGAGAGAAACATCAATGTGTGGTTACCTCTCATATACCACTCACTGGGGGCCTCACCTATACCACAAGGCATGTGCCCTGACTGGGAATTGAACTGAGGACCCTTTGGTTTGCCAGGTGGCACTCAATCCACTGAGCCACACCAGCCATGGATCATTTTTGTTTTTAGTTTTTGTTTTTTTTTTAGTTTCAGTTGTTGATAGTTGTGAGTTTGTCATTTTACTGTTCATAGTTTTGATTTTTTTTCTTAAATAAGTCCCTTTCACATTTCATATAATAAGAGCTTGGTTATGATGAACTCCTTTAGCTCTTCCTTGCCTGGGAAGCACTTTACCTACCCTTACATTTTAAATGATAGATTTGCTGGACAGTGTAATCTTGGTTGTAGATTCTTGTTTTTCATCACTTTAAATACTTCTTGCCAGTCCCTTCTTGCTTGCAAAGTTTCCTTTGAGAAATTAGCTGATAGTCTTATAGGAACTCTGTTGTAGGTAACTGTCTTCTTTTCTATTGCTGCTTTTAAGAGTCTCTCTTTATCTTTAAACTTTGGCATTCAATCATGATGTGTCTTGGTGTTGCCCTCTTTGGTTTCAACTCATTTGGTACACTTGTGCTTCCTGGACTTGTGTGTCTGTTTCTTTCACTGCATTAGAAAAGTTTTCTTTTATTATTTTTTTCAAACAAGTTTTTGATCTCTTGTTCTTCCTCTTCCTCTGGCATCCCTATGATTCAGGTGCTGGCATGTTTGGAAATGTCCCAGAGAATTCTTAATTTTTATTGAATTGTTGTTTCTTCATTCTGTACTGGTTGAATGTTTATTTCTTCCTTATATTCCAATTGTTGGTTTGAACCCTGGCTTCCTTCCTTTCACTGTTTGTTCCTGTGGATTTTTTTATATTTCACTTAGTGTAGCCTTCATTTCTACCCTTCTGTGTTTGCCATACACAGTAAAATCTCAAAGCACACTTTTCACCAATGTTTTGAACTCTGCATCTGATAGCTTGGCTACTTCTGTTTCACTTAGTTCTTTTTTCTGGAGTTTTGATCTGTTTGGCCCAAATTTCTTTGTCTCCTCAATTTGACAGTCTCCCTGTATTTGTTTCTGTTTATTAGGCAGAGCTGCTTTGACTCCATCTAGGCACACCTGTTGTATTGTAAGGAGTGAAGCCTTGGGAATTCTCCAGGGTGTGGCAACTGGCTTCTCTGTATTGTGGTGAGCTATGTTGGGAAGGGATCAGAAAAGGAACAGTACTGCTTGTTGGGCTCTCACCCATTTAATCACTTCCCCCACTTTGGGACTGGTGATTGGCACCCTTTTTGCTGCTGCCCTGGCAATGAATTCCAGAGTGAATGGGTTTACATCCATTCTAGAACTATGTGGTTCTTTTAAATAGGCTCTCCTGAGAGACTGAAAGTTCCTTCCACCACCCCAACTCCCACTGGTTTTTACCACTAGAAGTTATGAGGTTTTATTTTCCTGATGCTGGAACCCTGGGCTGCAGGGTCTTCCCTGGGTCTAGGAAGGCTCACTTTCCAGGTATCCCTCCCAGTTTTTATCTGTCACACATAAATGTGGGACCACCCATTCCACCAGCCACCACTGTCTCTCCACCCCCATACCACATCTTCTCCACCCTCACTCTCCACCTCTACCCCTCCTACCCCTCTGGATGAATATTTCTTCTTTAAATCCTTGGTTGTTGGACTTCCATACAGTGGAATTTTCTGACTGTACTGGTTGTATTTTGTTTTGATGTTAGTTGTGATCCTTCTTAAGGTTGTGCAAGGAGATGAAGCACAGACATCCACCTACAGCTACACCTTGGCCAGAAAACTCAATCCAGGAACAAATTTTGAGCAGTTCTTCCTACACAGGGATTAGATGGGAATGTAGACTGTTTCAGTTATTATGAACATTTCTCAAAAAGGTAACAGTAGAGCTACCATATAATTGAGCAATCTTATTTCTGGGTATGAATCTGAAGGAAATGAAATCATTGTCTCAGAGTGATATCTGCACTCCTATGTTTATAGTAACATTATTCACAATAGTCCAGACATGAAAACAACCTAAATGTTCATCAGTGGATGAATGGATAAAGAATATGTGCTATATGTGTGTGTGTATTATAATGTATGTATCATTATATAAAATGAAATGCCAATTAAGCTATAAAAAAGAAAAGTCTGACATAAGCACATGGGAAAAAGAAGTGCAAGTACTTCCAGCAAGGTATTTTCAGTCAAGAGCCATCATCTCCTTTGACCTTACTGCTGTATAATTTTTATTATTTTAGTCCAGTAAATTTGATATTAGCTAGTCAAATTTTATAGATATTAATATTTTATATGAAAAATATATCTATCTAAGTTTCCACATGGTGAATTATTTTATTTCCACTATGTTATCAGTTAGTGAAATACTTAATCTCTCTGACTTCATTTTGTTCAAGCCCATATTCTTCCCATGGATTTCAAGATTATAGTTCCAGTTTGTCTTGCATAGAGACATGCGAATCATTCTGCATGGAGCTTGAGTTTTCCAAAAACTGGCCCTCCCATTTTTCTTTCTCTTGACATAAAAGAGGCCTGTACTCTGTACTTTCTTCACATTGGTTTGAAGAACTATTAGGGCTCCCATTTTCTTGGTTGGCACCTTCTTAATCAATAAACTTTTCCTTATTCCAAACACTAAAATTCTGAGTTTTGGCCTTTTGGAGCATCAGTCACATGGATTTTTGAAATAGAAACAGAGGAAAAGACAGGGACTTTGGTTTACACAGAACTATATTAATTTTCTGGATCTGCCTCTTCTCAAACTTGTGACTAACAAAAATTTACTTCGCTGTACCTCTTATTCTGAATTTAGAAAATGGTGACAATAGCACCTGCCTCGAAGTTGGAAGAATTACATAAAATCAGATATCTAAACATCTGAAACATAGTAGCATCTTACCTAATGTTAATTATCTAGTTTTTTTCCCCTTAATTTATCTTTCCCATCACCCTCCAGGAATGTATCACTCTGAGCTCAGAAGAAGAAAAAAATTCTGATACTACCTATTTTTCAGAGACGAGACCGGGCAGTGAGAGAAGGTAATAATGATGTAATGAAGGGCAGTAATGTAACCATCTTCTTTAAAATCAAGTAAACTTACTCCAAAATGGACATAAGACCACTTTCAAGGTAGAAATATAACTCACTATAATTATTTAATATTTGGCTTAGTTTAGTCACATCTCATTAGAAACTAGTACCATAGCTATCACTGTCTGATTGTATACTTCTTCCCCAATGATTAGACAAAATAGGCTTAAGGTAGGCAGTTTTTTTATAGTCATCTCCCTTATCACTATGGTGGTGCCTCTAAGAACTAGAGAACTCCACCCAGCAGGAGACTGTTTCTTCACTATTCTCAACTGAATGTTTTCTACAATCTTTCCCGGATGTTTGGCATTTAGGTAAAATTAGTGTGAAGTTGAATAAAGCAACCTTGATCAGTTTATCAGGAGCATCCCACAACAGTCACAAATTATAGCAAATTCAAGCACCTCCTACCAGAATTCAAGGTTCTCTCTACTATGGTTCTTTCTGTTCGCTAATAAAAAATGTACATTTACACATCCCTAGGTATTCAGACCTAAAATTTGAAGTTCCTCTTGTTTATGACTCATTTATCTACTTTAAACTGTTTTTTGGAAGGAGGCTCAGTTATCTTGTAATCTTTTCTCCCAAATTTTGTTCTTCATTTAGACATATATAAGAAAGAAGAATTAAATATCTGAATGACAGAGGGCATTTGACTCTAAGCTTATGAGTTTTATATAAGAATAAAAAGGGATCCCTGGCTGGTGTGGCTCAGTGGATTGAGTGCTGGTCTGTAAACCACCAGTTTGATTCCCAGACAAGGCACGTGCCTGGGTTGAGGGCCAAATCCCCAGTTGGTGGTGCATGAGAGACAACCACACATTGATGTATCCCCCACTCTTCTCTCTCCCTTCTTTCCCCTCTTTCTAAAAATAAATAAATAAAATATTTTGAAAAAAGAATATGTGGGGGGACCCAAGAAAACAGAATTTATTTATTTAAAAAATCACATATTTAGCCCTGGCTGGTGTAGCTCAGTGGATGGAGCATGGGCCTGTGAAGGAAAGGATCGCTGGTTTGATTCCCAGTCAGGGCACATGCCTGGGTTGCGGGCTTGGGCCCCCCATGGGGGACACATTAGGCAACCACACATTGATGTTTCTCTCCCACTCTTTCTCCTTCCCTTCCCCTCTCTCTAAAAATAAATAAAATATTTAAAAAATCACGAATTTATTCCTAAGTTTAAACTTCAGTCACCTTCAAAGTACTCGTTATTTGATACAATTCACCTACTGAGACTTTTTTCCACTGCTCGGATAATGGATGGGGGAGGGAGGAGGGCTGTTCAGGAACATGTATAAAGGATGCATGGACAAAACCAAAGTGGGGTAGGATCAAGGGTGGGAGATGGGGATGGCTAGGGTAGGAGTGAGTGGTGGGGGGAAAATGGAGACAACTGTTCTTGAACAACAATAAAAGTGTAAAATATATAAATAATAAAACTGCTATAAAAAAGACTTCTTGAACTCATCGATTTTGATGCCTTTTAGTGCTTCTGCTGTTTTTTGTTTCACTCTTCCACATCAGCAAAACATTTCCCTTTGAGGATTTTTTTTCATTTGGGGAAACAAAAATGGTTGCTTGGGGCATGACTGAGTGAAAAAGGAGGGTGAGGGTATGGGGGTCATGACATTTTTGGTGGAAAAATGCTGAAGACTAGGCATGGCGTGGTCAGGCAGGGGCAGGTACACTCATAAATCACCCATTACAAAATGGGCAAAATATGTTGAGTCTTCAAAAAGTTCACTGAAGCTGAACACAACTTTTCACAACATGAGGTTGCTTTATTCATACAAATGGGTTCCTAGAACAGTCACCTAGAAGGGGACTTCTGTACTACAAGGGGCACACTCTCCATAAGATAATTCCATTTTGGAGATTTCTCTCTCATATATTCCAAGCCCCAATGACCTTCACAAAAGAGTGGTGTCATGTCACAAAAATATCTGGGCTACTCTCAATCCACAAATTTAACTTGAACTTCGGCACTTTTGAAACCTCTATAAAGGGAAATTATGGCATGAAAATTGAGTGTCTTCATTTTTAGCTTCAGTTTCTTAATTTTTTTCAAGTTTGTCTAATGTAGAAGATTCTGTGTTTATTCTGAGGGAGCCTTGCTAATTTAATAATTATGAAATCTAACTAACATTTGGGAAATTTCTAGTATTGTAAGAACTATTTTTCTTTGTTTCTTACCAATTCCAAAACCAGAACTATAAGGTGTTTCCTTCTGTCAGCATATCCTGCTTCAAGAACATATATCTGTTTTAACTGAGACATTGTGCATTTTCCTTGTACTATCTGTGTCTACAATTCCCATTTAATCATTGCCAGTTCTATTACCATAGCACCCAAATATTGGAATGTAATTAAATAATTATTAGCTAAAACATCGCAGTCTGATAATTGATACATTTATTATTATCTTCAGTTTCATGTAATAAAATTGATCAACTTTATAGGAAAATAATAAAAAACACCTATTTCTTTCTGCATCTCATATGGTAAACTCATTCTTTCAGCTGCTTTTGTTCAAATGAATTTCTCCTACACTTCCATAGGAGATTAAAAAGAAATAATTGTCCTTCTCAGGAAGTTTCTCATGTCAAGATCATTGAGAAGGATTGGAGATCCTTGGGATATCAAATAAAGAACATCCAATATATTCTGAAAGAAGCCAAGAGGCCTTATAGGAAAATACCAACATTTTGTTTTGATTTATTTTGTTATCATTAAGAAAAATGGCACTTAAAATTCTTGGTGAATATACACCAAAAAGCCAACATTGAATCCATTTAAGAACTATGTGTATTTATCCATGCTACATGCTAAAGAATATAGAGAACATAAATGATTGAACTAATGTAAATAAAAAGCAGAAAAGGTTTCTGTAAATTATCTGGAAATCCGTGAATCAACCTATGAAAGAAAAACTGTAATGTGAGACCTATGAGGTCAAATTTGCATTTTATACAGATACTTCATATGAGAAAGGATATCTACAAGTATATGAATCATGAAATAAGTTTCAGAAGTTAAGACCTGATTGAAAATTGGGGAATGTATACTAAAGATGTTTCAGGCACAAGACAAAACTAGAATCTACAAAGATGAAAGATCCTGTGAAAATTGTGAGAAAAACACAGCTTTCAGAAACCATAGCATCAAATGAAGGCACAAAATCTAGTCAACTGCCTTACTGTGGATGGAATGAAGGAATTCCATTCTTTATCATAAACTCAAATAAAAAAAAACATAAAATACACATAGTGTAAACCCTACCCAAAGACGATGGGTATGGAAAAAACATTCAATAAATAATCCATATTTAATCAAATCTACATCAACAAATAACTCTCTAAATATAGACACCAGGACAAAGCTTCTACCAGATAAAATGACATTGTAAAAATAGCTTTGAAAGATGTTTTAACTGGCCAATTATCAATTAATTCAGAAAAATTGTAAGCAATATTCACAGTGATTTACCACAAAATATATAAATTATGTACCTAAAGAAATTCTTCACAAAGGGCAGATAGCTCAGTTGGTTAGAGATATCATACCCTGTGTCAAGGTTTTCATTTTTTTATAGTTGTTCAATTACAGTTGTCTACATTTACCCTGCACCACTACCCTTCCCAACTCCAGCCATCCCCACATCTCTCCCTTGCTTCCTCCCTACCTTGGTTTTGTCCATGTGTCCTTTATACTTGCTCCTGAAAACCTTCCCCACTTCTGCCCACTATCCCCTCCCACCTCACCTCTGGTTACTGTCAGATTGTTCTTAATTTCAATATCTCTGGTTAAATTTTTCTTGTTTGTTTGTTTTCTTTATTAGGTTCCAGGCATGGGTGAGATCATATGATATTGGTCCCTCAACCCCTGGCTTCTTTCACTTAGCATAATGCTCTCCACTTCTATCAATGCCATAGCAAAGAGTAGGAGCTCCGTCTTTCTCATGCTGCATAGAATTCTATTGTGTAAATGTACCATAGTTTTCTGATCCATTCATTTACTAATGGGCACTCAGGCTTCTCCCAGCACTTGGCTGTTGTAAATTGTGCTGCTATGACCATTGGGGTGCATAGGTTCTTTTAAATTAATATTTCAGGATTCTTAGGATATAATCCCGGTATTGGAATTGCCATGTCAAAAGGCAGTTTTATTTTTAGTTTTCTGAGGAAATTTCATACTGTTATGTGCAGTAGATGCACCAGTCTGCTTTCCCACCAACAGTGAACTAGGGTCCTGCTCCGGCCTGCGGAGCAATCAACGGGGGTCCCGAGTATACCTGAAA